>JAFIRS010006861.1:0-31037 GCA_018342105.1 Gonioctena quinquepunctata | reverse complement strand
TTTTCTTGAACACATTTTTCTTGGACGAGGTATCAGTCTGTTTTACACGAAAAAGTTTATCAGTTTGTTAAAAATTCATTTTGGAATTCTTTTCCACGGCCACCAGTTATTGTCTGTTTAGCTTAACAATGTATCAGTTTATTTTATAATTGTCCACTTCGGAAAACCGGGCATGTCTATTTTGGGCGTACAAAAGGTCAAATAATTTATTTTTTCTGACTATCCACCCAAATTCACTTGTTTATTTTCAAAACTCACTCCGACACCAAGGGAAAGTACATAAATTTTAACTTGGTTTTATTTAATTTATTTCACACTTAATCTACAACTTAATTTATATTACTACGCCACTGTATAGCTCGATCAGGGTTTCCGTTCAGATTTGTCCGACTCCATTTGGGGGGCCCCCTTATTTATCTCCTGGGGATACAGCATTCTTGATGTTTCAATTCTGGCAGTTGGGACCGGATGTTCCAATTGTTTCCAATATTGCCCCGTTGTTTTCCGCGGCAGAGCGACTGGATGGTTCTCGAATATCTCCGGGGATGATCTCATCGTTGTCGATGGCAACGCGTGAGGCGACAGGTCCGGCCTAGGTTCGTTACAATAGGAATTAAATAGTATTATAGATGTTTGGTATTTAAAATCATGGCTTGATCTCAAGATGAAGCCGAGTTTTCTGTAGCACTCAAAGCTAATTCTGCTAATATGTTCATTGAACGACAATATTTAAGTAAAACAACACCCAGATCCTTGATTCTATCTAGAGATTCCAGCTCGACTTTCATTAAAGGTATAGTTTCCGACTATTTTATTTTTTTTCTAGTGTATGATACTATTTTAATTTTGACTCATTTATAAGGTCATTATCATCGCAGTACCTACAGATTGCATCAATTATATCTTGGAATTTTTTTGTGTCTTCTACTGATGTTATTTTGAAAAACACTTTCAAGTCATCTGCATATAGAAGAAATTTTGTATCTTCAAGATAGCCGATATCATTGATGAACATGACAAAAAGAAACGGTCCCAGACAGCCTTGGGTACACCCGAGGTACTAGTAAAACTCTCGGACTGGTTATATATTTAACAAAGTTAGGACGATTTGTCGGATAGATTTTATAAAAGGACTAATTTTTCATCAATGAAAATGATGTTAACTTATTCAGCAAACATTTGATTTTACCCTATCAAATGCTTATCGACGTATCAAATCGTAATTACACGTATCATAAAAAATTTTTTTTTCACCGTTTTTGATAAATTGGTATATATGGTAAAGTCGTTTTATGAAAATTAAGTAAAAATACAAAAAATAAAACGAGCAAGGTTTACCTATATATATACAAAACACATATATACTCACATACATAAAAGGTAGGGGAGACTTCACAACATTCACAAAATTGATCCTAATTAAAATTGGGAACAGTGATCGAATTTATTTGTGAGGGATTGTCAAGGAAATCTTGATAACTATAATAGATTTCACTAAAAAAATTTTTAATCATTCATGGAATATCTTATCATTGATTCTTTTGACTACATTTGGTAACTTAATGGGAAAAAGGAATGGCATTATAATGAGGGTTTATTTTTTTTCCGTTTCGTTTCCTTTCGTTTCTGTTTTGTTAATATACCCAGTTTTTTACATCGTTCGTTTTTCTTAAAAACAACTTTATTCCCTGCCCACAAGGCCAAACAGCATATTCCGGCTACGGATGGCCAAAACATATTCTCGGCTACGGATGGATAAGCAGTTTGGCTATATGTGTACTTTTGGGATTGAGATTGATTGAGAAGATCCCTTATCTGTTCATGTTACCTGAAAAAATTTGAAATTTTAAGTAAGTATTTTGGTTAACATTATACCCAATTTGGATATGGACCAATTACTGTTAACCCCTGGGGTATTTGGGCATGCAGTGCCATAAAGATGTATGATGCTGTTGAAATAAAGTGAAAAAAGCCTCTTTCAAGGCGTTGGTGGTTGTGTTGGTGATGAATATGGTTGGTACATTTGTTAAGAGTCCTTTTGGAGGGTCTGTCGTGAAATGCCGCATTTGGCCCATTTCAAAATTAATTTGAATTTATTTTTTCATAAAATATATTTTGTATAATTCGGAAAAAAGTTCGAATGAAATCTAGAGGAAAACACTCAAAATATAGTATTGTAATCGGGGGAATTGGGGTTACGCCCTTTAAACCCCACCAAGACGACCCCATTCTAGACGCTGTCTCCCCTCGTAGTCGATCATAATAATAATAATAATTTTTATTAAATTTTTTGATACACTTGGTATATATGGTGTCAGTTTTAAGAAAATTAAGTAAAAATACAAATAAAAAAAAAACGAGCACAGGTTTACCTATATATATACAATAACATATATACTCACATACATAAAGGTATGCAAAAGCATTCAAACATTTAAAATTGACCCCAATTAAAATTGGGGAACAGTGATCGAAATTATTTGTAGATTGTCAGTAAGGAAAATTTGATAACATAATACATTTCACTAAAAAGAAATTTTTAATCTTCATGGGAATATCTTTACCCGATTCTTTATACTTTGGTAACTTATTAAGAAAAGTAATGGATTATAATGAGGGTTTTTTTTACCCCTTTAGTTTCCTTTCGTTTTTTTTGTTAATACTTACCTAGGTTTTTTTACTATCGTTCGTGTTCCTTAAAAACAACTATATTCCTGCTCACGGAAGGCCAAAACAGCTATATTCCCTGGCTTGGATGGCCAAACAGCTATATTCTTGGTTACCATGGCCTACAGCTAGATTTCTGGCTATATGTTGTCACTCTTTGAGGGGGGATTGAGATTGATTGAGAAGTATCCTATCTGTTCGGTTCATGTTACCTGAAACAATTTGAAATTTTGGAAGTACTTTTAAGTTAACATTATACCCAATTTGGATATGGACCAATTACTGTTAAACCTCTGGGGTATTTGGGCATGAAGCCTTTATAAGATGTATGATGCTGTTGAAATAAAGTGAAAAAAAGCCCTTTCAAGGCGTTGGTGGGTGTTGGTGATGAATATAGTTGGTACAATTTGTTAAGAGTCCTTTTGGAGGTGGTCGTGCGTGAAATGCCGCATTTGGCCCATTTCAAGCAAATCAATGTTGAATATATTTTCATGAAATATATTTGTATGGATTGGAAAAAGTTCGAATGAAATCTAGAGAACACTGAAATATAGTATTGTAATCGCGAATTGCAGGGTTACGCCCCTTTTGACAATTCCGACCGAAGGCGAGCCGCCATTCTAGATGCCGTCTCGTATCGTATCGTAACTTATCGTATCGTATCGTATTGTATCCTATCGTATCGTATAGTATCGTATCATATTGTATCGTATCATAATAATAATAATAATAATTTTTATTCACCGTTTTTGATACACTTGGTATATATGGTAAGTCAGTTTTAAGAAAATTAAGTAAAAATACAAAAAAATAAAAACGAGCACAGGTTTACCTATATATATATATATACAATACACATATATACTCACATACTTATGCGTATCGAGCATTTCACAACATTCACAAAATTGATCCTAATTAAAATTGAGAACAGTGATCGAAATTATTTGTGAGATTGTCAGTAAGGAAATCTTGATAACTATAATAGCATTTCCATAAAAGAAATTTTTAATACATTCCATGGAATATCTTATATCTTTTGATTCTTTTGACTACATTTGGTAACTTATTGAAGCAAGTAATGGCATTATAATGAGGGTTTTTTTTATCCGTTTACGTTTCCTTTCTTTTCGTTTTGTTAATACTTACCTAGGTTTTCTTTACTATCGTTCGTGTTCCTTAAAAAACAACTATATTCCCGTCTACGGAAGGCCAAAAAGCTATATTCCCGGCTACGGATGGCCAAACAGCTATATTCTCAGTTACCGATGGCCTACAGCTAGATTTCTGGCTATATGTTGTCACGCTTTGAAGGGGATTGAGATTGATTGAGAAGTATCCTTATCTGATCGGTTCATGTTACCTGAAACAATTTGAAATTTTAAGTAAGTAGTTTTAAGTTAACATTATACCCAATTTGGATATGGACCAATTACTGTTAACCCTCTGGGGTATTCGGGCATGAAGTGCTTTATAAGATGTATGATGCCGTTGAAATAAAGTGAAAAAAAAGCCTCTTTCAAGGCGTTGGTGGTTGTGTTGGTGATGAATATGGTTGGTACATTTGTTAAGAGTCCTTTTTGCCGCATTTGGCCCATTTCAGCAAATCAATGTTGGATATTATTTTTCATAAAATATATTTTGTATAATTCGGAAAAAAGTTCGAATGAAATCTAGAGTGAAAACACTCGAAATATAGTATTGTAATCAAGGAATTGCAGGGTTACGCCTTTGGACAATCTCCGACTGAAGGCGAGCCGCCATTCTAGACGCCGTCTCGTCTCGTATCGTACTTATCGACGTGAACGTATCCCATCATCGTATCGTATGGTATCGATCATATTGTATCATCATATAATAATAATATTTTATTCACCGTTTTTGATACACTTGGTATATATGGTAGTCAGTTTTAAGAAAATTAAGTAAAAATACAAAAAAAATAAAACGAGCACAGGTTTACGTATATATATATACAAATACACATATATACTCACATACATAAAGGTATGAGCATTTCACAACATTCACAAAATTGATCCATTAAAATTGGGAACAGTGATCGAAATTATTTGTGAGATTGTGCAGTAAGGAAATCTTGATAACTATAATAGCATTTCACTCAAAAAGAAATTTTTTAATACATTCATGGAATATCTTATCACTTCTGATTTTTTTGACTACGTTTGGTCAACTTATTGAAGCAAGTAATGGCATTATAATGAGGGTTTTTTTTCATCCGTTTCCGTTTCCTTTCGTTTTGTTTTGTTAATACTTACCTAGGTTTTTTTTACTATCGTCTGTTTTTTCTTAAAAACAACTATAATTCCCTTCTACGGAAGGCCAAACAGCTATTTTCCTGGTTTGGGAGATTGATTGATAGTATCCTCATCTGTTCGGTTCATGTTACCTGAAAAATTTGAAATTTTAAGTAAGTAGTTTTAAGTTAACATCATACCCAATTTGATATGGACCAATTACTGTTAACCCTCTGGGGTATTTAAGGCATAGCGCCATATAAGATGTATGATGCTGTTGAAAAAAAAGTGAAAAAAAGCCTCTTTCAAGGCGTTGGTGGTTGTGTGCGGATGAATATGGTTGGTACATTTGTTAAGAGTCCTTTTGAGGGGTCGTGTCGAAATGCCGCATTTGGCCCATTTCAGCAAATTAATGTTGAATATTATTTTCATAAAATATATTTTGTATAATTCGGAAAAAGTTCGAATGAAATCTAGAGTGAAAACACTCAAAATATAGTATTGTAATCGCGAATTGCAGGGTACCCTTTGACAATTCCGATCAATGGCAAGTCAGCCATTCTAGATGCCATCTCGTCTCAGTATCGTATCATAATAATAATAATAATTTTTATTCACCGTTTTTGATACACTTGGTATATATGGTAAGTCAGTTTTAAGAAAATTAAGTAAAAATAAAAAAAAAAAAAAACGAGCACAGGTTTACCTATATATATATATATATATATATATATATATATATATATATATATATACAAATACACATACATACTCACATACATAAAAGGTATGCGAGCATTTCACAACATTTACAAAATTGATCCTAATTAAAATTGGGAACAGTGATCGAAATTATTTGTGAGATTGTCAGTAAGGAAATCTTGATAACTATAATAGCATTTCACTAAAAGAAATTTTTCAATACATTCATGGAATATCTTATCACTTCTGATTCTTTTGACTACATTTGGTAACTTATTGAAGCAAGTAATGGCATTATAATGAGTTTTTTATCCATTTACGTTTCCTTTGGTTTCGTTTTGTTAATACTTACTAGTTATTTTTACTATCGTTCGTTTTTCTTAAAAACAATTATATTCCTGTCTACGGAAGGCCAAACAGCTATATTCCTGGCTACGGATGGCCAAACAGCTATATTTCGGCTACGGATGGCATACAGTTAGATTTCTGGCTATATGTTGTCACTTTCTGGGGGGGGATTGAGATTGATTGAGAAGTATCCTTATCTGTTCGGTTCATGTTACCTGAAAAAATTTGAAATTTTAAGTAAGTAGTTTTAAGTTAACATTATACCCTAATTTGATATGGACCAATTACTGTTAACCCTCTGGGGTATTTAGGCGAAGTGCTATATAAGATGTATGATGCTGTTGGAATAAAGTGAAAAAAAGCTTTTTCAAGGAGTTGGTGGGTTGTGTTGGTGATGAATATGGTTGGTACATCTGTTAAGAGTTCTTTTGGAGGGGTCGTATCGTGAAATGCCGCATTTGGCCCATTTCAGCAAATCAATGTTGATATTATTTTTCAAAAAATATATTTTGTATAATTGGAAAAAGTTCGAATGAAATCTAGAGTGAAAACACTCGAAATATAGTATTGTAATCGCGAATTGCAGGGTTACGCCCCTTTGACAATTCCGACCAAATGGACAGCCATTCTAGACGCCGCCTCGCCTCTATCGTATCGTATCTTATTTATTCATTTATTTATACTGATTACAAACAGACTATGTCTAATAACATGTATCAGTTGGAAAATTACAAACATACAGAAGCAAGTATAACAATTATACAGATACAAACTTTTAATATATATATATATATATATATATATATATATAAACAATATTAAAACTATTAAAATATTTAAAATTAATGTACAAACATCACAAGGCATTTATACTATCCTGGTTGTATCTCAAATGGGAGAGTAGTGAGGTCTTAGAGATATTAAGGAAATCAATTTCTCCTGTTTTCAAGAGGATGTTAACACTGACTAAGCATTTGTTAATGTGGGCGTTTTTAAATTGTGAATTTTGAATGGGCTATTTCTGATTCTCATTCTTATGTCTGGTACGTTTAATTGAATGTTCATCATTATATCAGGTACATTGATCAAGTTGTGAAGATATCAAAGACGAAAAGAATCTGATCCTTTCAAGTCATTCGCCAAAGTTATAATTTCAAAATCTCTCCTTTGGTTTTTGTAGGATATAAGCAATGGGTATATTCCATATTTTTTTGAAGTGCAGGGATCTTAGAATTTTTTTGAATTTTTTCAAGCATATCAGAATATGTTATGGTCTCAGGGTTTCAAATAATACAGCAGAAACTCTAACTTAGATCTAAAATAGGAATTAAATAGTATTATAGATGTTTGGTATTTAAAATCATGGCTTGATCTCAAGATGAAGCCGAGTTTTCTGTAGCACTCAAAGCTAATTCTGCTAATATGTTCATTGAACGACAATGTTTTAGTAAAAACAACACCCAGATCCTTGATTCTATCTAGAGATTCCAGCTCGACATCATTGATGGTATAGTTTCCGACTATTTCTATTTTTTTTCTAGTGTATGATACCATTGTATATAGACTAACCTAGTAGGATAACCATACCCAAATTTCATTTGAGACGAAAGGAGACTAAATGTAGATGGCAGCACCATAGAGGGAGGCCAATGATTTAATTGGTTGCTTTGAACTGTCATTTTGGTCGAAAATCGCTTATCTTGTACCAGAGACCTTGAGTTTATTTCATTTGTTAACAGATCTGCATTTTCCAGTTTTTAGTTACGTGATTCACATGCAGTAAGTGTTTTATTAGCGTTTGTGTCTCTGCGTTCAGGCTGTTATTCAGTTATTTTGATATTTGTGTGCTTTCTTATATAGATACGACGAATGTAATATTTGCGTATACACAGTAATTCATGAGTTTTAAGTGTTAACCTGTTTTTGTGTATTTCTCAATCTTCAAGGACGCTAAGCGCCATTTCCAATATATCATCTCTGAATCCTTGAAGTTTTTGAAATTGTGCAAGTGGAAAACTGAGCCCAATATTAAACGTAAGTAGAGTATATTTATTATATATAAAGCTTGTTTTTATTAGTGAAAAGATATTATGATGACGAGATTCATTCTTGGTAATATCGAGATAATATATTTAGCATGAAAGAAAAGCATATCTTTGAATAATTAAGTCACTTTGTTGTGATTCTCATAAAGACTTTTGGATAAAAATATAAAACACTTATTAATATTGATTTGTAATACATAACAGAAGTATGTAAAAAAATTAATAACTTGAGGAAGAAGACATTTATTATTTTTGTATTTTTATCCTCTAGCCACCAAGGATATATAAGACCAAACAATATTTCATCAAAAAATTTGGTACAAACAATATATAGAGATTTCGAAATATTCATACAGATCTTTCCTTTAATTTTTTCGTGATATATTACTAGCATATAATTGGCAATGCATGTTTACTCTTTCATTCAATCTGCTAAGTTTCAGGATTGAATCCTATATTTGACCACTGCGATACATTTTCAATAATATTAATTGTTTCAGATGTCTGGCAATAAGTGTCAGTTCTACAAGTGTGGACTATCTGCAAGGTAGATAAAACAATAAGGATTAATGATTTCCTGTGAATCATGCTAAAAGATGTGAAAAATGGATCCTACATTCTGGTAAGCTCATCTCTTATCCAGACAGTCTGAAAACAGCCACTAATTTTTGGACTTATATGTAACTTGGTTTTTGTATATATATATATATATATATATATATATATATATATATATATATATATATATATATATATATATACAGTAAAAACCGGATATAACACATTGAAGGGACCGTATACTTCGGACGTTATGTCCGATAGTTGTTATAAGCAATATACACAAGTATGTATGTATATATTATGTCTGTTTGTAGTTATGCATATGAACTTGTTTTCAAATAACTTTATTTTCAGATGTCCTCGATCGTTTAATTTTCAAAGATTTGTTCTCGAAAATAGCTTTTATATTATCTCTATCCTTCCAAATCGTTGATATCGTAGAGTGTGAGACTCCACATTCCTTTGCAATTTCACTATTTGACTCGCCATTTTCTAATCTCCATATAATATGTGATTTTTCTTCAATAATAAACACTTTCCTATTTCTTTTTTGCGACATAGTAACGCGTAAACACACGATTTAAACCAAAAGTTTTAAAATCAACCTGTAATTTACGCGGTCAACTATCGCACTGAATTTTTTATTTTTTTTTACTTTATTGTCCGAAGATAGATACATCTCATTGACAAAGTCTGGAATCCTAAATTTAAAAGGTAAAAGGTACAAAGGTAAAAAGGCAAAAAGTTAATAGTGCCAATATACACACAAACGTTAACAACAGTTTTTTGACAATACACAAGATAGTAAATAAATAATACAAATAAAAGATTAGGGTCGACATTAACTAATGATTTAAAAATAAAATGGAAAATCTAAAAGGTTGCATCTTACTTGATCACATTAATTACAGTCTAAGTTAAATTGATCTTCGTTAAATTCCTCTGTAGTATAATAGGCCCTCACAACTAAGAACTCTTTCACTTCTTTTCGGAATCTAAATACACTTTGTATTTCTTTTAAATTGCTGGGTAGGTGATTAAATAATTTTTTGCTCTTGTAAATAAGGGAATTTTGAGTAAGAGCTGACGTAGGGACGGGTAGAGCAATATGGTGTCTTAAACGTGTATTATATACTGAAGAGTTGTTTATTTCATTTCTGTATTTCTTGTGAATTAGACATACTGTCTCTAAAATGAAAAGACCTGCTAGTGTTAAGTCGTAAAACATGCAAGGTCAAATGGCAAAGAGCGGGAAAGAGGTTTGTTCGGATAAGGTAGGAGAATAATAATCTTTCTTAGGCTTAATAATAAGCCTATAGCAAAATATTCCTTCATATTATTAGTATAAAGGTGAAAACTGTTCGTAATGTTTTGTTTTGCTGGAATAGGTAAACGGTTGGTCGTTATAGCCGATGAATATCGATAAAGTTTCGTCGCTTTAAGCGATATGTCGCTGTATCCGATGTCGTTATAGGCGGTATGTGTACTTTTTACTTTATATAGATTTGGCCGGGACCTTGCCATTCGGTTGTTATAACCGATCTGTCGTTATATTCGGTTTTTACTGTATATATATATATATATATATATATATATATATATATATATATATATATAGGCGGTATGTGTACTTATTACTTTATATAGATTTGGGAAAAGCATGTCCGATTCAAAATTTTGATACGTGATGCAAGTATGGCGGAATTGAAATTGCTTGAAAAGGCAAAAGTGGATATAAAAGATATCGTTATTTGAAAAGTTTATGATTCATTTATACATGAACGAAGTTTCAAAAGATAATTAAAACATTGAAATAGCTTTTTTTGAATATTTTTCCATCTATCTTAAATATCATTTTTTTTCTTATGAATAGCTTAACAAAACGAAATTTGCATTTCAATTAATGACAGAACTTTCATTTTCTCTCACAGAGGGCACTATATTTAAAATGGATTTTGTCAGAACCCTTGCTGTTAGGTCGGTTCGTATCTAACAGTTATATCAGAATTCCACGACAATTGTGATGACATGGTGTTTTCCAGATGATATCGTGGATGAGTGTTTCATTTCGCACATTAACATGTAAATTATAAGTTTCTTAAATTTGACTCACTATTTCATTCTGAATATTTTCACACGATGTTTTTGAAGTGTCATATCATCACAATGGTCGTGGAATTCTGATATAACTATTAGATACGAACCGATGTAACAGCAAGGGTTCTGACAAAATCCTATTTTTTAAATATAGTGTCCTCTGGTGAGGAGAAAATGAGAAAGTTCTGTCATTATCATTGAAATGCAAATCTGTCAGTATAGTCAAGCTATTCATAAGAAAAAAAATTTATATTTTTAAATAGATGAAAAATATTTAAAAAAATTGCTATTTCCAATTTTTTCGAATTATCTCTTGAAACTTCGTTCATGTGAATAAAATTGAATTCTTAGTAACTTTTTCAAATAACTTTTTTTGATATCTTGCCATCTTACCGCACTTTTCGCCCTTTCATAGCAATTTTTTTTAATTTCCCACCATACTAGCGATCACGTGACATGTGTAAAAATCGATTTTTTGGTAATCGGACATGCACAAACTTTTTCCCAGAATATTTTTTCCAATACTCCAATAATAAACTTTTTTCCCATATGGTACATACTTTTTGGCGGACACTGTATATTTATATATATATATTCTCTTAATTTCTTGACCACATATGTTTATTTTCTGTATATTCTCGGAATAAGGGAATTAGTCTATGTATTTTTTTATTCAATACTATGTTTCGACATTGTTTATTTCATCCTCAGTTAAATTCTTAAAAATAATGTAAACCAACAATTTAAAAAAAATACTTCTATGTATTTTTGAAATATAAAAAAAACCGATAAAATATAAATCAAACTCAATACCAACAATCTCAGACATTCAATAACGTGAAACATGAACAATCATGAAACATGAACACGAAATAATGGAAGAATTACTGTTAAATTATATTGTAAGTTTTGAATGTTTCTTTGAATTTTACTCATATTTTATGTTATGTACGAATTATGTTTTTAACTTCACATGTGTTTCATTATTTTTTTAAATGTACCTGAAGATGACATAAACAATGTTGAAACGTAGTATTGAATAAAAAAATACATAAACTAAGGTCCTTATTCGGGGAAAATAAAGAAAAAATAATGAAGATTGTAGCATTTCAGACAAATTTTTGAATTGAGGAAAAAACCATCTTCGAGCAGGAATTGAACCCTCGTCTTACGCTCTACCAATTGAGCTATCAAAGAAGTTCCATCCCTCACGTCGATGGTGACGTTACGGTGAAAGGTAAATTGATCTTGATGGCCACTGACAAGTGCTTGAAATCTTCTTAATACCCATTTGAACATCTAACATTAAATTATAGGAAAAAGCAGTATCTCGAAACGCAGATGGAACCTTGTGTCTTCGATGGCTCAGTTGGTAGAGTGTGAGACTAGAGATCTAGAGGACGCAGATTTGATTGCTGCTCGAAGATGTTTTTTTTTTCTTATTTAAATAATTTGTCTGAACTGCCACAATCTTCCTTCGCCTATATTTTCACACACACATATATATATATATATATATATATATATATATATATATATATATATATATATATATATATATATATATATTTATGTGGGAAGTATTTGCTGACTGGTTAGGTACAATGCTAGGGATATTGGGGTAAGCAGCAATGAAAAAGTAAACTCTTTAACGTAAAAATTTGTTGGGTTGGTTTCAATGTGTTAAACATATTCATCTAATATGATACAAAAGAAAAAAACTTAGATCTTGGAATAAAACAAAGTTCAAACGATGGAAGTAGTCCATTCTCACAGTGGAAGATTTATTTTTGATAAATAAACACACAAAGTTGTCTCCACAGCTTTTAATTCAAATCGTTTGCTAACAAAGACAAAAAATTGGGGGTTTTTTTGTCCAAGGTTAAGGATCAGGTCCTAACTCTTGATGATGTTTATTAAACATGTTTCGGGCATATGAATGTCCATCTTCAGTAAAACAGTACAGTTGTTGTTTAAAAGTTGTGGAAGAAAAGGGGTAAAACTATGTAACTAGGTGTAAGATTTTTAGATTAATCTAAAAATATTGGTCTTGTTACCAAACGATAGGAATTAAACGCTGTGGAGACGACTTTGTGTGTTTATTTATAAAATAAAGTTCAAAGTTAATATAACCATCTTTAGCATTGTTTAAAATTAAAATAATGTAGTCTATGTGGTTGACAAGTGTAGGTCAGTTTCACTTGTCACACCACATAGAGCAATACATTTATATTTTTAATTTCAAACAATTCTAATGTGGTTGTATTAACTTTGAACTTCGTTTTATTCCTTTATCTACGTTTTTTTCTTTTGTATCACTATATCAGATGAATATGTTTAACATCATTGAAACCAACCTCAACAAAGTTTCTCCCTGATGATGGAAATAAACATTTCCGAAAGCTTGGATAAAACTTAAAGAGTTCACTCTTTCATTGCTGCTTACCCCAATATCCCTAGTTTCATATGTATATATATATATATATATATATATATATATATATATATATATATATATATATATATATATATATATGTACAGTCGTTATTTCTGAATTTATATATATAATATTTAAATATATACTTTCATGATAAAAAACAACTCGTATTTTTTTATTGAAATGAAATAATTTCATGGCCAGCCTCAAATTCTTTAGGTGCGTACAGACATGAACAAAACACTGAATCGTACAACGTCGAGTATCAAGTCTGGATGGCACATAGTGGTCTTAAGCGATACATCACTTGTAGGTCTTTCGATGTTACAAGATGATGTTCTGTTACAGGTAAAAATTATGTCACACCGAATAGTTTATTCATGTCTGTACGCGGCTTTACCCTCACTGGTAAGAAAATTTGTGGCTGCTTTAATTGTAATAGTTCTTCATATGTTTTATTTAAATAGTTTGTGTTTCGTAAGTCACCCATATTATAATTGAACTAAACATCTGATTGAATATTTTATTCTAATACCTTGACAACTGTAAATTTCAACGAAAATCTCTCAGGACTTGATAATTTTTTAAATTATGACCAGAACTGGATAAAAAACATAATTTTTATTATTTTTTTATTGACAACTGATCTGGTAAACAACTGCAACAATTTTGTGAAGAATCTTACTCTGTTTCATGTAATGTGAAGTGATTTCAAAAAAAGAGTGTGTAAACTTAGAATTATTTTTGTTCCTTATAGGAAAAAATCCTTTTTTCATGTTTTTTTTTAATTACTACATTCAATAGGAAATTTGACATTGAATAAAATGTCCTCATTACAAATTATAGTAACACATTTAACATACTACCAATGCCCTTCTTCATTTATTCGAACATCACAAAAAGTTTCCTCAATGTAGTAAATTCCTCGTAAAAATTATCTCTTCCTTCAATAAATGAAATTCCAATCTTAGAATAAAACACAATTTAATTTCATATTATAATCATTGAAATATTTATTTCAGGCAATGGAAGATTAGCGGACTTGAGCCCCAGGGCCCTAGGGGGAAAATATTTATGTAGCAAACATTTTGCTATTGAACAGGTGATGTTGAAGAGATTGCCACCTGGTGCCATACCTGCCAAATATATATCTGAATCAAGTAGTGCTGAGTCCAATGTTGAAGCTGAGAATAGTCCATTATTACAACTTGCATCCACATCAAGAACATATGGGCCAGCTCCTAGGAAGAGACTTTTTGAACAAAGTGTAACTGGAAGTAGTATTATAGTAGTAGTAGTGACGAATATTTGAATGAAATCCAGAACTTACCAATAGGAGAAATAAAAAAGAAACGGACTGCCGAGAAGAATAATTGTAAAACTAAAATTACAGAATGAAAAACTGAGGAAGAAAAATAATAATTTACAAACGCAGCTAAACAGTGCTAAAAAGAAAATTATGAAAATACAATTGTCAGCAAAAAATATTTTTAAAGATTCTCCTACAATATTTTCAAAATTTTTAGTAAATATGCAGTTAAAACATAAAGTACGTTCTCCATGGACATCTGCCGAGAAAAAGACAGCATTATCATTATATTACAAAAGTCCGTCAGCATATGTATATCTCAGACAGAAAGGTATTATACTTCCCGCTGTTTCAACTATCAAAAAATGGTTGGGAAACTTCAATTGTCTCCCAGGATTCAACAAAATGATTTTCAACCAGATATCTTTGAAGTCAAAAACTATGAAGCCATCTGAACGATTATGATAGTTATGTTTGATGAAATGAGCTTAAAACGAAAATTGGACTACAATAAAAAAATGGACATGATTGAGGGTTTTGCTGATTTAGGAATTTTGGAAGAAAATCAGTTCCAGCTAATCAAGCATTAGTGGTTATGATCCGAGGAATTTATTCTTCATGGAAAATTCCAGTTGCATATTTTGTTTCTGAGGGTGGTGTTAGTGCCAAAGAATTAACGGACATAGTTTTGGATAGTTTAAAAAAATTAGAAATGTCAAACCTAAATCCAATTGGAGTTGTTTGTGATGTCTCTAAAGTAAATCAACAGTTCTACTGTAACTTGGGGGTCACAGTCAAAAAGCCTTATTTCTTCTTGGATGAAAAGAAGTATTTTGCATTTTATGATGTTCCACATTTGTTGAAGTGCTTGAGAAATAATTTCTTGAACAATAATTTTGTGTATAATGGAAAATATATTCAATTTTCTGATATTAAGAAAGTGTATGCTATCGATAATAGTAGTAAAACAGGAAAGTGTCTACTGAAACTAACTGATAAACATATGAACCCAAATGCTTTTGAAAAAAAGAGTGTGAAATTAGCATTTCAGCTGTTCAGTCATAGTGTAGCAACTGCAATTAAAGTGGCTCTCAGAAGTGGAGAACTTGTTTCTACAACAGGGGAAAACACTTGTTATTTTATAAACACAGTAAACAATTTGTTTGATGCTCTGAACAGCAATTCATTCAAAAATGCAAATCCATACAAGCGTTAAAAATTTGTAAACATAAATCAGCCATATAAACCTCCAAGTTTCAATAATTTCTTACAATTTATTAATGCTGTTGAAATGTTTTATGAAAATCAAAAAATGAATGGTTTTACATTTTTATTCACGGGCAGGCTTATACAAGATCCCCTTGAAAACCAGTTTTCTATTTATAGGCAAAAGGGGGGCTACAATAGGAATCCTACAGTGAGGACATTTCGAGCTGCCTTCAAATTGAATTTGGTCACTAATTTAATTAGGCCAGCAATTAATGCTAATTCGGGAACGAATATTGATGATGATGAGAATATCTTAAACATGGGAGATAATAGAACTGAAGTTTCCAAGGATTTATTGTGTAAGGAGGAAGATGACTTCAGCGGTGATTCACTTTCTGATTCAGATTATCCATGTACCAGTGTCTCCCTGAATTACAATTTGAACTTGGAGAAATTCAATTTAGAAAACTGTTCATCCACATATTTTGCAGGATATTTGATAAGAAAATGTTTCATGAAATTTAAATGTGTCCGTTGTCGAGAATGTCTTGAAGGAAGTGAAAATCTTGAAAGTAACGACGAATTACTAATTTTCTATAAAAATTATGATTTGGATAAGGAAAATGAACTCAAAACTCCTACTGACTTAATGAAAAATTTCACCAAAATTAGTATAAATATCTTCAGTGACAATATCTCAAAAATTTTAACTGGAAAAATTATGAAACGTTTGAACAAATTTATAAATGAACATTTGCAGGAAAAATTTCCAGATTGGAAAAATGTTGAAGAATCCTGCCTCGAACATAGATCCTATATTTTGGAATTATTGATAAGAACATTAGTATTCAAATATTGCAAAACTATTTCTAATACGATGAAAACTCTCAAAGGAACAAAAAATGTCAAATTATCAATATGACAGCACAATTAGTACATTTAAACTGTATGTGAATAAAATATGTGTACCTATATATGTAAATAAAATGTATGTTTCCTTGAAACCCTTGTTTTTTCACTCATTTCAAGCTATCTCTGATGTACAGTGAAACCAATGCAGACATTTGAAAAATGTGTACCTGGTGTCAACCGATTCTCTAGCACCCCATTTTCAATCCTTCATTTTAAAGATATTTGGTGAGTTCGATGTACGTGCTGTACAGCATACGAAATATTTTGATATATTAGTCATATTTTAGCACTTCTGGTTTCATTGGAAATATACCTATTAGACAAAACGTTGCATATAAAAACTGGCAAATGACAAAAATTATAACATTTTATTCCGATTATATTAGTTATTGTATTGTGAATTTCTTTATAGTATAGTATTGTCCTGAGGCATCACAGCAAATTAGACCCTTCTCGGGTAGGCTATATATTTCAATAAAAAAAATATCTGACTCCATGAATTCACAGATTCCAATTTTGAATATAGTTTTTCACCGTAAATCACATAATAACTTGTCTGCCATCTCAAATTGTCAAATTTTGAGAAACATTCACAATCCTCGGCCCCAAATAATAGGAAATTAATAATTTCGTACACTGAAAATTCTCATTATCCAATTTTGTTTAGAATCACACTATCGATTAGAAAACTCCTCCGCCATTGCCAACTGTTGAATTTTGACAATTGATCAGAATCTGCGAACCCCTCCATTCCAATTTTGAATAGTACTACACCATCAACAACGAAAGTCGTCCACCATGTTAGAGCCTCCATCTTGAATTGCTGAGTTTTGACAAATGCCGTTCTATATCAATTTTCAATCGATTATGACCATCAATGAACAAACCCTTCTGCCATTTTGAAGCTGCAATCTTGAATTGTTCTTATTTAACAGTGTCATATATATCATTACGCAAACCATAAAAATTTATCAAATTTCAAGTCGACATTTGACTTATGTTACTGAATTATTGGTTACAGAGAAGTCAAACTAAAAAATAAAAGAATTAATAAAAAACCTTTTTAAAAAAAGCTTTTAATATGTGTATTAGGTATATTGCTTTGATAGTGACGTAGGTTATTCCGTGATTTATAGATTCAAGAGCTTATTGAGCAAAGTTTTCAGTTCGAATACAAAACAACAATCTTGTGAATCTATAATAACTCACGGAATAACCTACGTTACACATCCAAAGCAATTATTTTTTAGTGCAAGTGCATTTGAATTACAGCGTGTTTTAAAAAGGTTTTTTAATAATTATTTTATTCTGTGCTTTTTAGTAAGTACGCCTTAATCTATGCATTTTTGTTAAAGCATCTATGAGGCCTTTTTCCTGTAAGTTTTGAGCTATCTAGTTCTTCAACGAGGAGACCATCTAAAGATTAACTCGTCCGCCATCTTGAAGTCGCCATCATGAATTTTGTAAATACATTCATAATCTCCGACCCCAAAAACCCTCACATACCAATTTTGATAAGAATCGCACCATAATCACAAAACTCGTCCGCCATCTTGAATATATGAATTTTGATAAAAATTCATAATATCCGACCCCGAAAACCTCCACATACCTTTTTGAATAGAATCGGTTCATAATCACAGAGATCGTCGGCCATCTTGGAGCCGCTATTTTGAGTTCATGAATTTTGACAAAAAATATGCATAATCTCCAACCCCGAAAACCCCCTCATAACAATTTTGAATCGAATCTGACCACAAACACAAATCTCGACCGCCATATATTGGTGCCGCCATTTTGTTTTTTCGCTAGCAAAATTTCCTTATTGCATTGTCACGGGAACTATGCCAAATTTCACGTTAATCGAACAACTAGAAGTGTGACAAATTTAACTTGTAAGATTTGATTACACACATCGGGACAGGTGAAAGTAAATGGAAGCTTGTAAAAATGAAATCTTTCATTGTATAGATAGACCGGCCGATCTATAAATAAATGAACCCGTTTTATTATTTCTACGTTTGCTATGCAAGAATCGACTACCACTAGTTATTATCGATAGAAAATTTTAAAATAAAATACTATTTATTATAAAGAAACCATCAGTGCAATGAGAGCTTTGGGTTTCCTCGAATTTATATCACGTTACATGTTGTATACACCGCTAACAATATGTTGTAAATATTATGCAGTATATAATTACCCAGCCAATTATATATCCCTGAGATATAACCTGACTTAATTTTGACTTAATGATCAATCAGTGTTATATATGCAACAAGCATAATTTTACCGTGACACCTTGAACAGTTGAATCTATGCCAGAATATTTACGCCGATTACATTGATTAAAATTGTTTTTTTTTTTTTGTTGATTCAAAACTATTTCCATAACTAGTATCAAATCCCTGAATCCGTTTCTGCATCAATTACGATTCATACCACAGTTCGAATGGAGACTGAGAAGAGGTCGCAACTGTACGGGTCATTAATTTATTAGTTTATCTAAGGTTTCCTGCAGATGTCGCTGGAAATTGAATCCAACAGTTGATTCATACACGTTGTCCTACTAGGTTAGTCTATATACAATGATGATACTATTTTACATTTTGACTCATTTAGTGATAGGTCATTATCATCGCAGTACCTACAGATTGCATCAATTATATCTTGGAACTTTTTTGTGTCTTCTACTGATGTTATTTTGAGAAACACTTTCAAGTCAACTGCATATAGAAGAAATTTTGTATCTTCAAGATAGTCATTGATATCATTAATGAACATGACAAAAAGCAACGGTCCCAGTATCGAGCCTTGGGGTACACCCGAGGTACTAGTAAAACTCTCGGACTGACAGTTATTATATTTGACAAAGTTAGGACGATTTGTCAGATACGATTTTATAAATGCGACTAATTTTTCATCGAATGAAAATGATGTTAACTTATTCAGCAAAACATTGTGATTTACCCTATCAAATGCTTATCGTATCCTATCAAATCGTATGATATCGTATCATAATAATAATTTTTATTCACCGTTTTTGATACACTTGGTATATATGGTAAGTCAGTTTTATGAAAATTAAGTAAAAATACAAAAAAATAAAAACGAGCACAGGTTTACCTATATATATACAAATACACATATATACTCACATACATAAAAGGTATGCGAGCATTTCACAACATTCACAAAATTGATCCTAATTAAAATTGGGAACAGTGATCAAAATTATTTGTGAGATTGTCAGTAAGGAAATCTTGATAACTATAATAGCATTTCACTAAAAGAAATTTTTAATACATTCATGGAATATCTTTTCTTATCATCTCTGATTCTTTTGACTACATTTGGTAACTTATTGAAGCAAGTAATGGCATTATAATGAGTTTTTTTATCCGTTTCCGTTTCCTTTCGCTTCGTTTTGTTAATACTTACCTAGTTTTTTTACTATCGTTCGTTTTTCTTAAAAAACAACTATATTCCCGTCTACGGAAGGCCAAACAGCTATATTCCCAGCTACGGATGGCCAAACAGCTATATTCTCGGCTACGGATGGCCTACAGCTAGATTTCTGGCTATATGTTGTCACTCTTTGAGGGGGATTGAGATTGATTGAGAAGTATCCTTATCTGTTCGGTTCATGTTACCTGAAAAAATTAGAAATTTTAAGTAAGTAGTTTTAAGTTAACATTATACCCAATTTGGATATGGACCAATTACTGTTAACCCTCTGGGGTATTTGGGCATGAAGTGCCATATAAGATGTATGATGCTGTTGAAATAAAGTGAAAAAAAAGCCTCTTTCAAGGCGCTGGTGGTTGTGTTGGTGATGAATATGGTTGGTACATTTGTTAAGAGTCCTTTTGAGGGGTCGTGTCGTCAAATGCCGCATTTGGCCCATTTCAGCAAATTAATGTTGAATATTATTTTTCATAAAATATATTTTGTATAATTCGGAAAAAAGTTCGAATGAAATCTAGAGTGAAAACACTCGAAATATAGTATTGTAATCGCGAATTGCAGGGTTACGCCCCTTTTGACAATTCCGACCGAAGGCGAGCCGCCATTCTAGACGCCGTCTCGTTCGTATCGATCGTATCTTATTTATTTATTTATTTATACTGATTACAAACAGACTATGTCTAATAACATGTATCAGTTGGAAAATTACAAACATACAGAAGCGAAGTATAACAATTATACAGATACAAACATATATATATATATATATATATATATATATATATATATATATATATATATATATATATATATATAAACAATATTAAAACTATTAAAATATTTAAAATTAATGTACAAACATCACAAGGCATTTATACTATCCTGGTTGTATCTCAAATGGGAGAGAGTGAGGTCTTAGAGATATTAAGGAAATCAATTTCTCCTGTTCTCAAGAGGTTGTTAACACTGACTAAGCGTTTGTTAATGGGGGCGCTTAAATTGTGAATTCTGAAGGGGCTATTTCTGATTCTCAGTCTTATGTCTGGTACGTTGAAGTGAATGTTCATCAGTATATCAGGTACATTGATCAAGTTGTGTAAGATATCAAAGACGAAAAGAATCTGGATCCTTTCACGTCGTTCGCTCAAAGTTATAATTTCAAAATATCTCCTTTGGTTTTCGTAGGATACACGCAATGGGTATATTCCATATTTTTTGAAGTGCATGGATCTTAGAAATTTTTTTGAATTTTTTCAAGCATATCAGAATATGTTATGGTCTGAGGGTTCCAAATAATACAGCAGTACTCTTACTTAGATCTAACATAGGAATTAAATAGTATTATAGAAGTTTGGTATTTAAAATCATGGCTTGATCTCAAGATGAAGCCGAGTTTTCTGTAGCACTCAAAGCTAATTCTGCTAATATGTTCATTGAACGACAATGTTTTAGTAAAAACAACACCCAGATCCTTGATTTTATCTAGAGATTCCAGCTCGACATCATTGA
The DNA here is from genome assembly GCA_018342105.1 of Gonioctena quinquepunctata. NCBI lineage: Eukaryota > Metazoa > Arthropoda > Insecta > Coleoptera > Chrysomelidae > Gonioctena > Gonioctena quinquepunctata. Next base: position 9,514 of record JAFIRS010006861.1, on the reverse strand, counting down.
TGGTATAGTTTCTGACTATTTCTATTTTTTTTCTAGTGTATGATACTATTTTACATCTTGACTCATTTAGTGATAGGTCATTATCATCGCAGTACCTACAGATTGCATCAATTATATCTTGGAACTTTTTTGTGTCTTCTACTGATGTTATTTTGAGAAACACTTTCAAGTCATCTGCATATAGAAGAAATTTTGTATCTTCAAGATAGTCATTGATATCATTAATGAACATGACAAAAAGCAACGGTCCCAGTATCGAGCCTTGGGGTACACCTGAGGTACTAGTAAAACTCTCGGACTGACAGTTATTATATTTAACAAAGTTAGGACGATTTGTCAGATACAATTTTATAAATGCGACTAATTTTTCATCGAATGAAAATGATGTTAACTTATTCAGCAAAACATTGTGATTTACCCTATCAAATGCTTATCGTATCGTATCGTATGGTATCAAATCGTATCATATCGTATCGTATCATAATAATAATAATTTTTATTCACCGTTTTTGATACACTTGGTATATATGGTAAGTCAGTTTTATGAAAATTAAGTGAAAATACAAAAAAATTAAAACGAGAACAGGTTTACCTATATATATACAAATACACATATATACTCACATACATAAAAGGTATGCGAGCATTTCACAACATTCACAAAATTGATCCTAATTAAAATTGGGAACAGTGATCAAAATTATTTGTGAGATTGTCAGTAAGGAAATCTTGATTACTATAATAGCATTTCACTAAAAGAATTTTTTTAATACATTCATGGAATATCTTATCACTTCTGATTCTTTTGACTACATTTGGTAACTTAATGAAGCAAGTAATGGCATTATAATGAGGGTTTTTTTTATCCGTTTCCTTTCGTTTTGTTAATACTTACCAAGGTTTTTTTTACTATCGTTCGTTTTTCTTAAAAAACAACTATATTCCTGTCTACGGAAGGCCAAACAGCTATATTCCCAGCTACGGATGGCCAAACAGCTATATTCTCGGCTACGGATGGCATACAGCTAGATTTCTGGCTATATGTTGTCACTTTCTGAGGGGGATTGAGATTGATTGAGAAGTATCCTTATCTGTTCGGTTCATGTTACCTGAAAAAATTTGAAATTTTAAGTAAGTAGTTTTAAGTTAACATTATACCCAATTTGGATATGGACCAATTACTGTTAACCCTCTGGGGTATTTGGGCATGAAGTGCTATATAAGATGTATGATGCTGTTGGAATAAAGTGAAAAAAAAGCCTCTTTCAAGGAGTTGGTGGTTGTGTTGGTGATGAATATGGTTGGTACATTTGTTAAGAGTCCTTTTTGGAGGGGGTCGTGTCGTGAAATGCCGCATTTGGCCCATTTCAGCAAATCAATGTTGGATATTATTTTTCAAAAAATATATTTTGTATAATTCGGAAAAAAGTTTTAATGAAATCTAGAGTGAAAACACTCGAAATATAGTATTGTAATCGCGAATTGCAGGTTACGCCCCTTTTGACAATTCCGACCGAAGGCGAGCCGCCATTCTAGACGCCGTCTCGTCTGTATCTTATTTATTTATTTATTTATACTGATTACAAACAGACTATGTCTAATAACATGTATCAGTTGGATAATTACAAACATACAGAAGCGAAGTATGACAATTATACAGATACAAACATATATATTTTATTTTTATTTTATTTATTTATACGGATAAACCATTTTTACATAAGTACAATGATAAATATAACTAGGTCTAAGTTTCATTAAATATATTATATAGAATTTCCTAAAAATTTTAAATAAATTTCCTTAAATTATTATATATTTTGCATTTCTAATACGGATCTCAATCCATTCTTGAATTGGGTTAGCGTAATATCAAATAGGTCAATAGAACCATGAATATCATTAAAATTCCGAGGTAGTCTTGCTAAGGGGCTATGATAGGTGTAGTTGTTAGGATAAAATTGAATTAAAAGTAATTTCCGATCTCGAGTTCTAAAGTGTGTGTTGAACCTCAACTGTGTCAGAATGTAATTACAGTCGATCAGACCTTTGACAATTTTGAATAAGAAACAGAAATCAAAAAAAGTTCTACGAATTTCCAGAGACTGGATGACTAATGATTGTTCAATGAATGCGTAGTCAATGTGGAAGTCCACACGGACAATACCCATTTTAAATGCGCACTGTCTCAGAAACTTTTTATGTACTGACTCAATCAGTTTAGTATCACATGAATAGCTGGGTGACCACACCACTGATGAGTATTCAAGACTTGGACGGACTAGTGATATGTAGAGCAATTCAAATGTTTCAACTGAGAAATGATGACTATTCCTGAAAATGAATCCCAGGTTTTTCATTCCGTTATTTCTTAGCTTGTTGTAGTGACTTTTAAAAGACAATTTAGTGTCAAGGAGTATGCCTAAATCCCTTATTTCATTCACTTTGCTTAATGGTTTTGCTCCGAGGTTGTAATCAAAACAACTGGGGATTTAATTCGAGCAAAAGTCATCGAAAACATTTTGTAACATTTAACATTAACTTATTCATTGATGCCCATTCACTGAATCTATCCAGGTCGGCCTGGAGGAGTAGACAATCATGAAAACAACTTACATTCATAAACAATTTCACATCATCAGCAAAACTTAGGATGTCCGAATTAACTATTACATCATAAATATCATTCACAAATAAGTTGAAGAGAATAGGGCCGCAATGGGACCCTTGCGGGACCCCTGATGTAACGGATATGGCATTTGATAAATAGTTGTTTATGCGTACACACTGGCTACGGCCAGACAGAAAGCTTTCAGTCCACTTGAGGCAGTTTTTTCCCATCCCAAGTGAACCTAACTTATCCAGAAGAATAGCATGGTTTACATGGTCGAAGGCTTTCGAGAAATCTGTATAAATACTATCAACTTGTTGTCGTTTTTCAAAGGCTTCTAGAATTTTGTGTTGGTAGGTTAGGAGATTTGTCGATGTTGAGCGACCTTGACAGAAACCACTTTGTTCGGATCTTATGATGTGTTTGAAAGCCCATGAAATTTGTACCGAAATTAATTTATCTAGTAATTTAGGTATATCAGATTGTTTGCAGATTCCTCTATAGTTTGAAACAATATTCTTTGGGCCGGATTTATGAATGGGAATAATATAGGAGTTTTTCCAGTATTCAGGAAAGGAGCAGTATTTTATTGATAAGTTAAACAGATGGTGTAGTGGTTTACACAGAGAGTAAATACTGTAACGAACCTAGGCCGGACCTGTCGCCTCACGCGTTGCCATCGACAACGATGAGATCATCCCCGGAGATATTCGAGAACCATCCAGTCGCTCTGCCGCGGAAAACAACGGTCAATATTGGAAACAATTGGAACATGCCGGTCGCCAACTGCCAGAATTCGAAACATCGAGAATGCTGTATCGGAAATAAATAGGCAACCCTCAAGTGGAGTCGGAGAGTCTGAACGAGCCCATACGATCGAGCTATACAGTGGCGTAGTAATATAAATTAGTTATAGATTAATGTGAAATAAATTAGTAAAACCAAGTTAAGTTTATTTACGTTACAATTGGTGTCGGAAGTGAGATTTTGAAAATTAACAAGTGATCGTGGAGTGGATAGTCAGAAAAATAAATTGATAGACCTTTTTGTACGCCCAAAATAGACAGTGGCCCGATAATGAAATGCTGAAACACTGATACCTCGTCAAAGACAAAATGTGTTCAACAAAAGTGCGCCTTGCGGATTTGAAGGTAGCGGAATTGAAACAGGAATTGGAGGAAAGGGAACTGGAAACAACGGGTAAAAAGCAAGTACTCCAGGAAAGACTTGCAGAAGGACTTATACAAGAAGGTGAGGACCCCGAAACATTTTTATTCGAAGTTCCCGGAGGTGATTTGAGTCCGATAATAGAATCCTTGAAAGAAGAGCTGCAACAAAATTCTAGAAATCTGGAAGAGAAGCTTCAAGAAAATTCAAGAAGTCTGGAAGAAAATGCTAGAAATCTGGAAGAGAAGCTTCAAGAAAATTCTAGAAATCTGGAAGAGAAGCTTCTAGAAAATTCAAGAAGCCTGGAAGAAAATGCTAGAAATCTGGAAGAGAAGCTTGAAGAAAATTCTAGAAATCTGGAAGAGAAGCTTCTAGAAAATTCAAGAAGCCTGGAAGAGAAGTTCCTGGAAAACACAGAAGGCCTAAAAAAAGAATTGTGTGGTGTGGCTAATTTTCTAGAAGAAAGAATGGGAACCGTTGAGACAGAGATAGATAAAATTAGGGAGCAAATGAACACGGAGGTAGATAAAATCAAAGATGGGGTCGAGGCAGAAATGGACAAAATAAAGGAAACAATCAGTAAGCTAGAAAAACGAATTAATAGTGCGCCCTCCACAGAGATGGTTAACGAAAATGCAATGCTGGACTTGAGTTTGAACTTGGATAAAGTTCAAGAGGGAATAAAAGATGTCAAGATCAATTCAGAAATAGGGAAGCTTTCCATGAAGCCGCCTCAGTTCGACGGAAAAACTCCATGGGCAAATTACCGCCGGCAGTTTGAAGCAGCGGCCAAAGCAAACGGATGGAATGCAGGGGAAAGAGCTGTAGCACTGACACTTGCATTACGTGGAGAAGCGACAAATATTCTACAAACTCTCACCGCCCAAGAACAGGAGGACTATGATCAACTGATTAAACATCTAGAATTACGATATGGCCACGCCCATTTGGAACACGTATACCACTCCCAACTGAAAAATCGCTGCCAGAAATCGGGCGAATCCTTACAAGAATTCGAAGCTGACATTGCACGCTTGGTTCGTCTCGCATATCCAGCCACACCGGAGAATGTAATGGAGCGATTAGCGGTTCAGGCATTCCTGGATGGACTCCGTGACCAAGAAACCAGACAAGCGTTGACACTAGCTCGTCCAACACATCTCGTAGACGCACTGGCACGCGCTTTGGAATTTGAGGCAGCAAAGCAATCCTGCAAAAACCAAAGTAAAGTTCGAAGTATTGAAGAAGACTCACAGGAGCATGCTGACTTGGAAGCTGCCAAAGAAAAGTGATGAAGGAAGTTTTGCCTGAGAAAAGACAGATAAGATGCTGGAATTGTGGCAAAATTGGACATGTGCATAGCAAATGTTCAACATTCGAAAACACGACTCCGATGCAAGAAAACTAAAGAAGGTCGACGAGAAGAGGCAATCGTCGGCCTGTGTCCAGCAAGCCCCGGTTAACAACGCATATGTCGCTATCCTGAAACGACAGAACAGAGGTGTTTTCGTAGACAGTCTTATCAATAACGAGCCTTGCACCATGCTGCTAGATACAGGTGCGACTAGGACAATTCTCGGACCTCCCTTTGCCAGAACACCGGAACGAATTGAACCGACAACTTGGAAGCTACGCACAGCAACAGGGGAGCCAGCTACTGTATATGGCGAGCTACCGATTGAAATAATTTTGGGCAGCACTAAAGTGAAACATCAGGACCTTGTAGCGGACATCGAAGACGATGCAATCATCGGAATGGACATCATGAATTCCAGAGGGTTTGAATTGGATTTCAAAGACGGCGTCCTACGTGTCAACGGAGAAGAGCTGGTACTTCATGGGAGAAGTGAAGAGTTGATCCGTGTGCTGTTGGCTGAAGATGTAAGCGTACCTGAGAGGGCTGAAACTATCCTGGAGGCTCGCCTGGACGGGAGTGCGAGCAGTGGAGACGTGATGATGTTCGAGCCCAAACTTCATGATGAGAAAATTGGACGAGGGATTGCCCTAGGGAAAACCCTGTTACGTGCTGAAAAATTTGTACCGGTAAGGGTCATGAATGTCAATTACTTTCCAGTGACCTTAAAGAAAGGAACAATTTTAGGGCACTGCTCGTCAGTTTCATCTGTGATCCGGGGCGCACGAGGTACGATTAGCCAACCCAACACTTGCCCACAGAACTAGAAAAATTAGTTGCTATCTCTTCCAGGGGACATAAAACCAGCTCAACAGCCCAAACTTAAGTTTAGTCAAAAAAGGTACCAAGACATCTTGATACGGACAAGGAAAAAGGGTCGAACTATCTGATTCGAAGCACAAAAACCAGCTCAACAGATTGATACTGGGGTGCCCGACCGATCCGGCAATCAGCAAGAAGACTTCCTCTTGCCAAGAAGGAAGAGGCTGACAAAATAGTCAGCGATATGGGAAAAGAAGGAGTTATCGAACCATCTGACAGTCCCTGGTCCCTCCAGTCGTACTGGTGAAGAAAAAAGGATGGATCGACACGCTTTGTGTAGACTATGCCAACTTAATAATGTCACGAAGAAGGACAGTTACCCTCTCCCGAGAATAGATGACACCCTAGACACGTTGGCTGGTTCCACGATTTTCTCGACCCTTGATCTGAAGAGTGGATACTGGCAAGTAGAACTCGCTCAGGAAGATCGAGAAAAGACTGCTTTTACCATCGGCTCAGGATTGTGGCAGTTCACCGTTATGCCATTCGGGCTCTGTAATGCTCCCGCCACATTCGAAAGATTGATGGAGACAGTGCTGAAGGGACTCTCATGGAACACGTGTCTAGTGTATCTCGACGACATAATTGTGGTCGGCAGATCGTTCGAGGACCACGTGAAAACTTGAGGAAGTATTCCTGCGATTGAGGAACTCCCGGGTTGAAGCTGAGCCCTAAGAAATGCCATCTGTTCCAAAAAGAAGTACGATACCTCGGCCACGTTGTCTCTGGGGAAGGAGTAGCAGTAGATGACCAGAAGATCAAAGCTGTTAAGGATTGGCCCATCCCAAAAGACATTCACCAACTTCGAAGTTTCCTTGGTTTATGCACATACTATCGCCGATATGTGCTGGGATTCGCCAACATCGCTAAACCACTGACCAGGCTCACGGAAGGCCAAACAAAGTTCCAGTGGTCCGAAGAATGTCAGATTCATTCAGGAAGCTGAAAGAGCTTGATCAACGCCCTATACTGAGCTATCCCTACCCAAAGGGAAATTCATTTTGGATACGGAGGCCAGCAACGTGGGACTTGGAGCTGTCCTATCTCAGATCCAGGAGGGACAGGAGAAGGTCATTGGTTATTTCAGCAAGACGCTTAGCAAACCAGAGCGCAATTACTGTGTCACCAGGCGAGAGCTGTTAGCTGTTGTAAAGGGAGTGGAGCACTTCTACAAGTACGTGTATGGAAGAAGATTCCTGTTGAGAACTGACCATGCAGCTCTCAAATGGCTCTTACAGTTCAAAATCCTGAGGGTCAAGTAGCACGTTGGATCGAGAGACTCCAAGAATTCGATTTCGAGATCGAACATCGAGCCGGAACTAGCCATAAGAATGCAGATGCCTTGTCGCGAAGACCATGTCCAGATGATTGCTCACATTGCCGACGAGCAGAAGAGAAAGAAGCAACACTTTGTAGAACCGCGGCAATGGATGACAACTGGAATGACAGCAAGATCCAGAAAGACCAAGAGAGAGACCCCGACCTTGGCTTAGTCGTCAGCTGGAAGAAGGGCAATCGAAGACCATCATGGCAGGAAGTCGCAGGTTACTCGCCGGCTGTTAAGTCCTATTGGGCACAATGGAACTCTCTTATTCTGGACAATGACATCCTGAAACGTGTGTTGGAGGCCGATATTGGTGGGGAAGACAGACGCCAAATAATTGTTCCCAGGAACAGAAGAGAGGAAGTGCTGCGGGAAATCCATGATGGAGTCGCCGGAGGACATCTGGGAGTGACGAAGACCCTGCAGAAAGTGAGGCAACGGTTTTACTGGGCCAATTGTCAAGCTGACGTCCAGGACTGGTGCAGAAAGTGCGCTGTATGCGCTGCTAGCAATGGACCTCGAATACGACCCAAGGCCCCGATGCGTCAGTACAACGTAGGCAGCCCGTTCGAGAGAATCGCCATTGACATCGCCGGCCCGTTTCCCGTATCCGACCATAGGAATAAATATATCCTTGTGGCAATGGACTACTTCAGTAAGTGGGCGGAAGCCTATGCCCTGCCCAACCAGGAAGCCATCACCGTCGCCGACGTCTTGGTGAAAGAATGGATATGTCGATTCGGTATTCCAATGGAGCTGCACTCGGATCAAGGCAGAAATTTCGAATCCAACCTTTTCCAAGAAATATGTCTACTGCTGAACATCGCAAGACAAGAACCACGGCCCTACATCCGCAGTCCGATGGAATGGTGGAACGGATGAACAGGACGATCAACCGCCACTTGTCCAAGGTTGTCTCTGACCATCAAAGAGACTGGGACCAGTATCTTCATTTGTTCCTGATGGCCTATCGATCCGCAGTACACGAGTCAACCGGTCAAACTCCTGCTAGTATTATAATGGGCCGCGAACTGCGACTGCCTTGTGACCTTAAGTTTGGGATACCGCCAGGACAAGACACTGCGGGAGAGGACTACGTCAGCAAACTTCGGCAGAGAATGGACGACATCCACGAACGAGTCCGGTTGAACATCCAGAGTGCCAGCGATAAAATGAAGAAGACCTATGACATCAAGGCCGACGCTGGAGGATTTAAGGTTGATGACCTGGTTTGGCTGTACAACCCCAAACGTCGTGTGGACTATCACCAAAGTTGCGGAACTCGTGGAAGGCCCGTATAAAATCGTGAAAAGGATAAACGGCCTTGTGTACCGAATCCATAAGCCACCCCGAGGGAAACCAAGGGTCGTCCATTTCAACAGGTTGGCCCCTTACGCTGGAAACCATGACCAAGTTCGCACCCTCAAGCCACCGGAGGATGATATGACGTTCGAGAAGTTTATGTCCTTGTATTCAAACGGGCAGAAAGTTCTACATGGGGTTACTAGAGAGGAGTCACGAGACCTTTTCGAGGTGCCTGCTGACTACGCACTAGCGCACTGTGTGGCAGAAGATCTTCGAATGTCCAGGATCATCGCCGTAGTGTTCTCCAAGAAATTTGGTCAACTCCAAACACTGCGGGAGCAGAATCCAGAAGTTGGTGGGGTGCTACAGTTGAAGAAAGGCCAGAGAAACATCTACTACCTAGTTACCAAGAGGCATTCCCAAGATAAACCGTCCTATGAAGATGTCTGGAAGAGTCTCACCAAACTAAGAGATACTATGGTGGACCAGAATCTGGTGGATCTAGCAATTCCAAAATTATCCTGTGGTATTGATGGGTTGGACTGGAGAGTCATAAGAAGTATGCTGGAGGCGATATTCAGATCCAGCGGCGTCAAGATTTTGGTTTGCTGTAACCCTCTTCCACGACCGATCATGAAGACCGTGGAGTGTTACTTCCATTGAACTTCACGGTGCAGATATGGGGAGTCATGCAGATATCGTCACACTCCAAGGATGAAATTTCGGGACGAAATGTCTTTAAGAAGGGGGCAATGTAACGAACCTAGGCCGGACCTGTCGCCTCACGCGTTGCCATCGTTGAGGGGTATCCTTATCTGTTCGGTTCTGTTACCTGAAAAGATTTGAAATTTTAAGTAAGTAGTTTTAAGTT
>JAFIRS010006860.1:0-31069 GCA_018342105.1 Gonioctena quinquepunctata | reverse complement strand
CCACTTGCATTGATAACATAATCCCCAATTTGGACGATGATCAATTTGATACTCAGGTACTGGACCCCTGCTTATCAGATCACCTGGGCCAAGTGATGTATTATAATTCCGATGTAGAACTCGTGGAAAGAATCATTTGTAAGGATCCTAACACCGTGACTGATTACTTTATTAATTCTTTAAATCTCCATATAAAGAAGATATTTCCTCTGAAAATAACCAGGCATTGCAATGTACAAAAATCGCCTGTTTGTTGGTTCAATGAAGAATTAGTTAACAAACGTTCAGACACTCTCTAACGTGAAACTGATTCATAATGTCAACAAGGATCAGGTGACCTGGGATCATACACTTTCTTACTGGATTACAAACCATCATCAAAACAAAAAGGTTAGCGTATAAAACTTTTTGAAAAATTCCTCGAACATCAGCAGATACTCCTGGAGTTTAAATTAACTTCAGTGAAACAGAAATCCTGAGAAAAAGAGTCCACCATCAGGAATCTGAATTCAATGATTATTTAAAAGCAATATTGGCAAAAAATTTTTTCTTGTCTCTACCTGAGACGAATCAGAACCTACGGAATACTTGAAAGCTCAGATCACCTGTAAATTTTTCTTTTTTTTTTCCCCTGTTACTCCCGAGAAGTGATGGACACAATTGAATCTTTGGGGGATTCTATTGTCTGGATTTCTAGAACTGAACAACGCGGTGATTAAAGCTAAGCCGATATTTTGCTTCTCCCTTTTTTAAATTAATTGTTTATCTCTAGGAGTTTGTCCAGATGCACTGAAGATTTCAGTTTTTTTTGCCATTGCTAAAAAGGGACCCCCCACCCAGCAGAAAATTTTCCCATATTTCCATAATTTCAGTTATCGCGAAAATCATAGAGGCGCTAGTCAAAACAAGGTTGATATGGAAACAAACTCCTTGCTGTGTCCTGGGCAATTTGGCTTTAGAAAAAATAAATCAACTACGAGAGCTATTCTGAGCGTTATTTTGAATGTAGTTGATGGACTCGAGAAGGGGGAGCATTCTTTTTTAACGCTTTGTGATCTGACTGAAGCTTTTGATTGGGTATCCCATGATATATTACTTCAGAAACTTTTCTGTTATGGAATTCGTGGACTTCCATTGGATTTTTTTACGTTTTATTTGCATGGGCGATCTCAGTGTGTTTCGGTTGAAGGCGCCAAATCAGCATTAATGCAAATCGTCCATGGGGTTCCACAAGGCTCTGTTTTGGGACCAACCCTATTCATCTTGTATATCAATGATTTGTATTATCATATATTACCGAAAAAATGCATTCTCTTTGCTGACGACACCACACTGATAGATCGTAATAGTAAATTAGAGGAACTGATTGACTCTTCCAAACTCACCTTGCATATGACAAATGAGTAAGTAAGTAAGTAAGTAAGTAATTTATTCAGTTAATATGTGACAGAGCACAATAGAAAATGAATCCGTTATAAGTATAACCGAGTAGCCTAAACGTAATATTAGTTACAAACATAATATAGCAGCTGGGGATACTTTATAGAGAAGGAGATCCACCTAACAAGCTTGTGTTGTGGCATCATCGTTCTTATATGGATACAATTCATTTGATGGAAAATGTGCTAGTTCGTCGAGAGCAAACATGTGGGCCATTAAATGTTTTCCAGTATACATTTAAGCAATCAAACTATGCTTCATAAAAAAATCAATTTTGGTTTAATTTTTTTTAAAACTAGTAATATTCTTCAATTCAGAGGGTAATTGATTATAAAGTTTTCCAATATATTTACAAATCTCTGGTTATGACGAAGTTTTAACAAAGGGAACATCAATGTTCTGGTTTTTTGTTAAGGGGTGTTATGCGGGTGTGTTTTAAAATTCAAGGGTGGTTCATAATCCAAGGAGACAATGATAAATATAAAGCTTCTTCACATTGAAGACATCTGCTTTTCTTACAATTTCGTGGTGGAGAATCTTTTATTTTTTTTTCAATAAGATTTTTTAAATAATGTATTTTGGATTTCCAAATTCCACAATGTAGTTTTGAATGTTCCCCCCCAAGCAATAATACAGTAACGAATAATGTATTCTGATAGTGCGCTATAGATCATCATGAGAGTTTTTTTATTCAGAATATTCCTGAGTTGGTAAAATTTGTAAATCAATTTACGAAGTCTTTTTGTAGTGTATGTGATATGCTCGTTCCAGCGCAGAAATTTATCAATCAATCAATCAATCAAAAATATGCTTTATTGTCGAAGACATAAATCTTATTGACAAAGCTTGTACTACAAATATTGAAAATATAGATATTTTACAATTGTTTGTTAGATTCTAATAAAAGAAAGAAACATACATTTAAATATTCAACATAGAAATAAAATTAACAAAGCATTAAGTACCCACAATATAGTTAAAAGAATTAATAAATATTTATAAAACACACAAACAATCAAAAACTATCTGTTTACCACAAAGATAACACAGGTAATTATAAAGTAAAAATAAATATAATTGAATATCACATTGTCAAGTTAAAATAAATAAGCACATTATTTATTTAAAAATAATTACATTATTTGGTTAAAAAAAAACTGTCAATTAATCAAAATATCACATAAAATGTATTTTATGGTTGAATAATATATATTAAAAAATATTAAAATGTTAACTAATACAACCCTTATAAGTTTTTTTTTGGGAAATCTTGAACCTAAAATACTTCATCCATAGGGAAAGGAACCGATTTCCTTTAATAAATGGAGGGGGTTCAATGGTTTTGATGCTGGCAGGAAGATGTTTATATAGTTTTAGCATTATAAATAATGGAGTTTTGATCAAATTTGAAGCTGGAATGGGTAGCCTTAGGTTGTTATTTTGGCGGGTAGAACCAGAAATGGTATCATATGTTGATTTATTTTTATGTGCTAAGCATACCGATTCGAGAATGAAAAGAGATGGAATGGTGAGGAGTTTTTGCTTTCTGAAAAGTTCTTTACATGATACTCGAGGTCCAACCCCGCAGATATAGCGTACTGCACGTTTCTGGAGAGTGAATATTATGTTGAAGCACTGTTTGTTGCAGGTACCCCAAAAAGGGATACCATACCTGACATGCGACTCAAATAAGGCATGGTAAACTACTTTTGCAGTTGTCTCACCCAATTCTCTTGAGATAACACGTAGAGCATAGCACCCTTTGGACAGCTTTTTACTAAGATGACGAACATGATCTTCAAATTTGAGTTTACAGTCTAAGTGAATCCCTAGAAAGGTGTTGAAATTATTAGATGAAATAATATCATTCCCCAGGGAAATATTCGGTATATCGCATTGAAATGATAAGAGATTCGTTTTGTTAGTGTTGAATGAAAGCTGATTCGAGTTACACCACTCTCTCACAGCGTTAATATCCCTAGACATTTTACTAAAAAGTTTGTTAGGGTTTTGATCATGCCACAGGACCGTTGTGTTGCGAAAATAGTGAATACACCTTCAGTCTTAATATTCGCAAGGTCATTAAAATATAACAAGAACAGGATAGGTCCAAGCACAGAGCCCTGAGGTACACCATGTTTAATAAAACCTATATTGGAAAAACTGTTGGTCTTTACAATTTGTGTTCTTTGGCTTAAGTAAGACTCGAACCAGTAATGGCTTTGGCCTCTGATCCCGTAATGGTGGAGCTTACGAAGCAATATTTCATGATTCACACAGTCAAATGCTTTTGACAAATCACAAAATTGCGGCGCTTGCTTCTTTCAATTTAGATTTGAGTATACATTTTTTAGAAAATGAAAATTGCATCCCCAGTACTTTTGTTAGGTTGGAAACCGAATTGTTGAGGATGTAGAATTTTTGGTAGCCAAGAAGTCCATCAATCTAGTTTTACCAATTTTTCGATAATTTTTCCCAGGGTTGGAATTAAAGAGATAGGTCGAAAATTTGATGGCTCGGAGGGGTCACCACCCTTATACAGGGGATCACTATACTGGTTTTTAGGAAGTCGGGGAAAGTTCCTCTGGTAAAAGAGTCATTAATAAGGTGGACCAGCAGTTCGAGAACGAAGATTGGCAAATTTTGGAAGATTTTTATTGAAATATTGTCAATGCCACTGGAAGTTTTGTTTTTTATATGATTTATTGTATCCATCAGTTCCTCAAGATTTGTCTCGTGTAATACAAATGTTTCGGGAGTGTAAAATTTATTCAGATAAAACAGTGGATCTGTAGCCATAACCATAACACCCAGGTATTTTATCGATTGTGTTTTTGTTACGGTGGGGCATTGACAATCAGCGGATGCATCACAGTTGAAGTTATGGATATGTAGGGTCTGAAGAGTGAGTTGATCTTTGGCCGTCGAAGAGAATGCCATGAATTTGGTTTTTTCGATATTGAGGCTTAGTAAACTATTACTGAGCCAGCTAGAAATAAATGCCATTCCCTTTTCAGTTTTATCGTATGTTTCATCCCAGGTGTTACCTACAAAGGACACAGCGGTGTCATCAGCATAAGATATTAAGTTGCCATCGAGTTGTTCAATAGAGAAAATACTGTTTATATACAACAAGAAACGGATAGGGCCCAAGAGTGGTTTTGTTCAAATAAGCTTATGCTCAATTCTGCTAAAAATCAGAATCTTATTATATCTTCTAACTCCTCACTAACAGGTGGGGAAAGTGTCAAGTTACTTGGTATATCCATTGATGACAAACTCAACTGGATGTGCCACTTAGAAAATATGTCGAAAAAATTATCAAGCGTCACGTTCTTGATTCGCAGATTAAAAAACCTTGTTGGTGCAGCTATTTTGGACTTTTTCCAGTCATATGAATTATGGAATTGTCTTGTGGGGTAATTCGTCCCATTCAAACAAAATTTTTGTTTTACAAAAAAGGGTTATTCGAATTATATCAGGGGCTGGATACAGAGATCGCTGCCATGCTCTATTTATTCATCACCAGGTCATGCATCTTCCTACCGCTTTCATATATTCCACTATGCTTGAAATACATAAAAAAAGATCAGATTTTACTCTTTCAGCGGACACGCATCAGCACCAAACAAGGTCAAGAAACCTCATTGAGAACACCAAGATATAGACTCTCTGTATCACAGAAAAATTCATTGAATATAAACCTCTATAATAAATTACCTTTGGAAATAAGAAATATGAACTTTTATAATTTTAAGAGATCAGTGAAATCTTGTCTACTGATGAACTGTTTTTACTCCGTAAAGGACTTTTTGAACTATAATTGTAACGTGGATGATCTAGGCTTTTAATGTGTTTGTCAATTCAACTTTTATACCCCTTTCTGTATTGTTTACAATGACTGAGTTCTGAGTTAACCTTATTTTATTTATTTATGTGTTGTAATGTGATGTATAACTGTAGGAAATTTTACTGTAACTTGTGACTTTTAACTTTTTTTTTTTTTTCAAGGACCTTAAAATGTTTTTATTATATGGACGTAGTTAATAAATCTCTCTCTCTCTCTCTCTATACCTTTATTGTATTGTATACTGGTTTTAAATTTTCTTTTGTTGCTTTTTTTTTTAGTGTTTTAAATTTTCCTTGTTTTTTTTTTATTTATTATTTTCCATATTGTATTGTAGGTAATGTAGTGTGGCGTAGACTATTTGTTGGTATTATGTATGTGTATAAGAAACGAATTCTTCGTATGACGTGCTCAACACCCTACATAGGGTATTTTAACTGAGTAAATAAATGCTCTTCTTTCTTTCTTCTTTCTTTCAAGCACATGGTAAATGTCTTCGTCCAAAGAAAAAACTCCAAATGACTTGCTTATCAAACAACAAATGCAGAAAAAGAGCTGTAAAATCAATACCTGTTGAGAACAAAATCAGTTAAAAGTATATCTGGCAAATGAAGCTGAGTTACATGCATAGAGGATTGAACAAAAACTGATAGTTAGTCGGGGGAATGAGGCAAGGTCATCAGATGGAAAAGTCGTTAGAGAACTTCAAGAAGATGCTTTTATTAAAAATTGCTCTTAGCATAGCACATTTTCAATATTTGACATTAACCTAGAAATCATCATCGCTATCCTGTAATTTGCTGCTTGCTTTCCTTCCTGACGGTGCTGTTCTGTCTACCGAAAGGTCCAGCGCCAAGGATTCGTCAGGGTCCATCAACTCCGGTTCATCTCTATCTAGAAAATAATCGTCCGACTCGGAGTCTGTACTCAAATCGAGAGACGATTGACTGCCAAGAGGCGGTTGCATGCCACCATATGCCTTCGGTTCTTTTTGCTCTAGTTTGTTTCGTCCTAGAATAATGTATGATGAAATTTTAAAACTAACTCAATATACATTTCACAAAATAGTGATTTATTGTACCAGTGTCTAATTAGCCATATGAAAGAAAAGCAACACGAGAGCGCATCTTGAGTGTTTTATATGCTAACATGACATGAAAAGCAATACAATATTTTATCCACAGCTGGTTAGTTGCTAAAAATTCATAAAATATGTTATTCGAGAAGGTTATGATATGATATCTATGACAAATGGTTTATTATATGAGTTTAGATTCTTTATCGACTCCATTTTGGTAATTCCAAGAACAATTTTTCCTATCTACAATGGAAATAAGTGGTATACCACAAGAAATATTGGAAGATGCTCAAGAAGAAATTTTGCTTCTATTGCCGGAAAAGTTAGCTTACGAGGAATTCAACTAGTGGAGAGAGAAAAAGGGCATTGAAGATGAGTTGCTGGCATATTTCTTTGCTGATAGTCACTGTGGACGAAATATTCAGAAATATAGATATTCATAATTATGGCATTGTCTAAAGATATATAGTCAGTCAACCATACGGGTTTATCATTGGATAAGACGGGGCCCATCAGTAGATGGCGTTAGTCCGTTGGTACCCAAAAGATATCCGATGTCTAAGTGAGATGGAAACAAATTTAGCACAAATCATATTTGACATTTTTACTTACTGCCTTTTTCTAAAAAGAAACGGAAATATAGTTTTGAACAGTTTCCCTGATAGTTTAATATATTGCATCCAATGCTTTATCCATAGACATTGACTGAACTGACTATATATCTAAGCTAAACTAATTGTATTGTTTGAAGCTTATTTTTTTAAAGTCAATCCCGAACCTACTGACCAAAAAAGGCCAAGACTCTTGAACAAGAACACATCAGGCAATTCCTACAGGAATAAGCTCTTGAAGATAAGTACTTGATGATAAAGGCATAGCTGGCGCTTGCCGATATATCTGAAAGTTGTTAAAGTAGAAGACAAGGGAGCATACTTGTTCTTTACAACACCTGATACGCAAACATGTTTCACAGAGTTTGGAAAGTGTACGATACAGTGTGTTGGGTTGGGGAACACTATGTCAAAAATACCTGCGTCAGTTGCTTTTTTCTTGAGTTTACCAAATGCTGCAATGTATACTGGTCATAGATAGCGTTCTTTGGCTATGATCAGAGGCGGATTAAATGTCGAGAGCACCTCATAGGCGCCCCTCTTGCAGCAATATATTTTGCAAAATACTTAAGTAGGCTAGGACACGTGTACCCTTATTAACAGGTGAGCGTGAATGATAGGAGATGCGCGTGTGAAGAAAGCAAGAGGGAGAGAATGTTGAAATTCGTGGTATCTGTGCCGTCCCTTTCATGAAACATATGTGTAGTTAATTGTTAATTTCATAAACAATTTGCAGATGAATGTTTTTTTTATCATTATTATGTACGTAGAATTTAATATTTACCCGACTAAGGCGAAGCAAAAAGGAGGGTTATGATTTTGACCGATATGTCGTATCTGGGTATTCATGTATGTATGTTCATCTATTCCCTCATAACTTCTAAACTTATTTTTATTTCATACTTTTTAGAGCGTGATTTTTCAGTAGTCAGGTTTTAGTTTTTGAACTTATTTTTATTAAAATATTAAAACAATCAAGCTATGAATAAAATTATTTATTGAAAGTTGGTACTAAAAACAATTATTTATCTAATCACAATTGTTAAAAATTTCTTCGTCTACATTTTTGTCTTGCGAAATTGTCAATAACATCGTCATAGTTTAAAGATAGCAAAAAGTTTAATATGCTGTACCACTAGGATTTTTCTTCAATTCACCCATTTTTTTTTAGTACTTAAACGTAATGAACTAATTTAATAACATATACAAAAATATATCGCTTCGACGACTGACGGCGCGCGCGATGCTCTAATGACAAGTCAACACTAAAATTACGCCAGGGATTCGACCTCTGACCATGGTTTGGTTAGCATGTGGCGCTCCCGGGTTGGAGGTCAAGAAAATGTGATTTGTGAATGTCCGCCGTTTATAACGTGCAGTGAAAAATACATTATAATTTATTGTGAAGTTTAACAAACATCTTGTGTAGAAATCAGTCCCTTTCTTCTCTATGCCAGTAACCAGGATGGATGACAAGGGATTTGTCGGAAGAAGGGGTGCTCGGACACTCGTAGTATCACTTCGAGTGAGACTTCCACGGTGCCATACGAAGGGTTGTAAGGGAGGTATAACCTCACGCTCACGAGGCCCCCGAATCTGTGTAGATGGTTATATGACCGAGCACAAAAAAAATGAAGTAGAAGAAGAAGAAGAAAATCACCGACCCGCGCCGCACACTTGCGATGACGAGCAGCGTCGCGCAACATTGCAATTCTATCTTACCAATTTATATCTAGAAAGTATGATTTTTTTGTACGTAGGTACTTCCCAAAGAGAGTAAACGTTATCTGAGTAGGAGAGTCTATTCCCCATAAGACAATGGTGACACTAATAGAAAGAGATGAAAGACCATTTGTAAGACATAATGACGTATATGGACATGTCATGGCCACCATTCTCTCTGGACAGTGGCGGACTAGCGCACTCCGCACTCTGGTAACTGAGAGTTACAGGCTCTTGAATGTATATTGGACCACTCTGTATGTTACGTGGGCCACCTGTACTCATGTCCGTCACTATGACGGGTTAATGCTACAAGATTCCGATTGGCTAGAGCTTATTAGTACCTCCTATTCAGATAATGTTTACTCTCTTTGGGTACTTCCGCGCGGGCCTCTTTGTAAACTTGCGCCCCTATGCACGTGCCTAGTTTGCCTTATGGATAATCCGCCGTCGGCTACGATGTTACAGTCCATCCAATATCAATTGCAGAAGCTGTTTCTATAGGGAGCAAATAAAAACTCACTTCGCTAACACGAGCGTATATGCGAAGAAACGGAACAAAAAATAATCTGTACTACTCGTAAACATTTTCCGTCGGCATACGGTAGATCAAAAGAGCCGATAGTCAACGTGGACTCGAGTGAGGGCTGTCAGTTGTACAACCGATTCGTCTGGACCAATGAAGTCGAACATAATGCTGGCAGGTGTGTCTCTAGATGGGAGGTCATAAATCACACGTTATATTTGTGTTTTAATAGCTCTGAAAGATTAAAAACCAGTAGCGTCTATGGTCTTGGTGTGTGCCGATCGAAATACGTTTTAGGATATAATAATAACCTACATCAAACAATGAAAGAAATTATTTTTCTTTCTTAATGTATTTGTATAAATAAAAGCTTGTCTTTAATTTTTTTTCATTTTTCATTATTTATGAAGTTAAAATCTTAAGATATCTAATTAAAATTAGTTATCTCCGCCACTGCTGCTCACACGATTTCGCCGCAAGACTTTTTTATGCTTCTGCAATTGATATTGGGAAAACTATAGCTATAATGCAGAAGGCGATCTTACAACTAGCAAACGCCACGGTGGGTGGAAGTCAGAAAGTTAGACTGCTGATTCGCTGTCAAATAGACTTGAAACAGCAAACATTCAAGATGCGAGGTTTACAAACCGCTCGGTGGAGTCAATATTGCAGGACCTTCAGTTGCAGCTCCGTTTGAAAAGTCACCCCCTGACATTTTCATTTGCAGATGCGAAACTAAAGAATGTTGCAAATTACAAGAAAAATGTCTCCATTGGTATGAACATTGTTACGGAATTAGTGGAGTACACCCCTGTTCTTCTCGCAGATGCCAGACTATGCGGCCCTCGGGACTTTCCGATGACGACATTGAATCATCGAGAAGAAGCCAGATGGTTCCGGAAATGACCTCGGAAATTCTAAACGTATTTTTTTTTAAATATACAGGGTTTTAGCGAATAAGTGCGACAAACCCCAGGGGGTGATTCTGCATGAAAAAATAATGGCACCTTGCTATATAACTTTTGTCCGCAAATGCTTCGTTTTCCGAGTTTTTCTTATCAACTGACTATTTATTTATTGCCCTGAAACCGGTCGAAATATGCAAATGAAATTTGGTGAGTTTTAAGAGTAGTTATTGCGCATTTTTTGATATGCAATTAAGAATTGTATGTTCATCATTGGCGCGCATACGGGTAATGAGCTCAATTTTTCTAAAGAAACATTTTTGAATTACTCGTTCAATTTGTGACAAAAAATCTCTCTTGCCTTTTTTTTCGTATGGGGCGCCGTTTTTAATAATAAAACATCTTGACGCGTATTTTTCATTTCTTTAATACATTATCAAGAACTATCTAATACAATAACGTTAAACCAGAACAATAACAGAAAATAACACTAATAAATAAATAGGCGCAAAGCTACAACAAATGTTCAAAATGACCTGTACCATTTTCGCGCAAACGTTGGTGATGGGGTACCCTACGTCCTGGATGCCTACAACTCAGCATACAATCGTCGAGCTTGCCGACCATTTCCATTACTTCGACCATAGACAAAATGCATGTCTGACAATTCCGCATTTGTATAATTTTCCATTCTTTACGATAAAAAAAAATTTATTACTCATTATCATTAATGTTATACCAAACCAAAAGCTTAAAAATGAAGAAACGCTAATTGGACACTTCGTTGAAATATTCGTATTCAACAGAATGTTGACAGTAGCCTAGCATCGCTACTAGATAATGTATTAAAGTAATGACAAATACGCGTTAAGATGTTTTATTTGTTTGCATAAAAACGGCGCCCCATACGGAAAAAAGGCAGGAGAGTTTTTTTGTTACAAATTGAACAAGGAATTCAATGATTTTTAATTAAAAATATCTCAGTGGCGTACCATTTTTTTCTTTAAAAAAATTGAAATCATTACCCGTATGCGCGCCAATGATGAACATACAATTATTAATTGCATGACAAAAAATGCGCAATAACTACCTCTTAAAACTCACCAAATTTCATTTGCATATCTAGACGGGTTTCAGAGCAATAAATAAATAGTCAGTTTTTAAGAAAAAATTTAACACCCCGTATTTGCGGACAAAAGTTATATAGCAAACTGTCATTATTTTTTCATGTAGAATCACCCCCTGAAGTTTGACGCACTTATTACAAACACCCTGTATAAGCGGATCGCACGCGACAGAGTTTCAGTTTATGTATTGATGTAGCTTATGTGACCCATCGAAGTTAGTACTGTTGTGATTGATTGTGATTGTTAGTACTATTGTGATTATTTAAGTCAGCGTGGATTATTGTGTTTGTGAAGTGAAATAAAAGGACAATAATCAGATGTTGAACAGTTTCAA
Source organism: Gonioctena quinquepunctata (assembly GCA_018342105.1). Lineage (NCBI taxonomy): Eukaryota > Metazoa > Arthropoda > Insecta > Coleoptera > Chrysomelidae > Gonioctena > Gonioctena quinquepunctata. Next base: position 19,479 of record JAFIRS010006860.1, on the reverse strand, counting down.
TAAACGAACTCCAGTTTCGTAACGATATCGTTGTAATTGTTAAAAAAATAAGTTGTAATAATTTCTTCCATTGCAGATACGAAAAATTATTCTTGGAATTACAATTGGGGTCAATAAATAACTAGAATTCTGGTTTCTCTTTTATTACTCAACAATCATGCAATGTTTTATGAGTCATAAGACACTGTGTCTTATGATCAAAGACACACTAGTGTTTTATTGACCTCATAAGACTTTTGTAAATAGATGCATTATGACTTTATAACTTGTCAGCTGTGGATAAAACCAATTATATCATCCAATCATTTTAGACAAGAAAAGACATTTCAGTTTTGATCAACGTACCTACTACTTGAAATGTATATCCTTTTCTAATAATTCAAGTGAAAAACAATTGAATGAAAATATATTTTGAAAATAGTTACTAACTCTTGTCTGCCTAGTAACATTATACACGATCAAGATGTAATCTGTACACATTCAATCTAACCGGTTTATTTGAAATTCATTATTCAATAAAATTATCGAAGTTAGTTGATTTTGCAAAATATTGTTGGAATAATCAGTGTTACGTATATCCAGCTTGTGTGCAAGGTATTTGGTTTTTATATTTGTCATAGAAGGATGGTATAGCGGATCATTGAACCATATTCCAATGAACAGTATCACAACTTGAGTGTTTTATTGATTATAATAGTTGTTCTATTAACAAATAGATAAATCATTAAGCGAGATCACTAATTTCTGGAAAAAATATCACAATGCCAGAACAATGAGGAAAGTGGTTGGATATTTTCTTCTTTTTTTCGAAGTAGTTTGAACACTGAACAAACCGCGCCAAGATGTGACGTAACAAGTTCAGATCTATTGCCGAGAGCAACAGAGTTGTCAAGCGTTATTAATAATTAGTCTTTACAATGATGTGAGCAGGCCAAAAAAAAAATGATGACAGCATTCGATATACTTATAATAACTCAATCAAGAACATCTATCAAATGAGAAGTCTCCATTTCAATATAACACATGCTGACACAAGTTCTGTTTTATTCATCGGATGAAACAGAATAACATTTCCTCAGAAGTTCCGCAAAATAGTAACACTGGCAACTCAGGAAAATGCCAAATCAATGGACTTAGGACGTCAAAAGAAGCGGTTATAACGCTGTGTTTGAATGTCTCACTGAATTTGAGAGTTTTGGAGCGTTGTTTAATCGAATGTTACACAATATCTTCTAGGAAAAACTATGCATATATAATATTTCATCATTATATTTCAACTTCAAGCCTATTCAGGATAAGGCCAGAGTGAAAAATAAATCAAATAATCCCTCACCTGTAGTTACTCGTTGCCTCTCCTGTCTGTTAACAGCTCCACTTCTATCTAGGGGTTCTTTCTCATCTATGAACATGTTCTTTTCATCGATACTCTCTAATGGAATGGTCTGTATCTGCGGTACTGTCAACTGCAACTGTTTCTCTATTTGGATGAGCTCAGAGTCAGCAAATTGTTTTTCGAGCTGATTTAGACATCTTAGTCGCAACGAATATTGAACGAAGAGCTGCTCCAACTCTTTTTCCAAGGTTGTAAATTCTTCCAAGAAGGCTGGCCTGAAAAATTAAAAAAAGTACTTATATTTGATCTTATTTTATAATGATATAAAATTTAACACCTTCCCGAACTAGATAATTTCAACAGCCCTTGGACTTTTGATAGAAAACACGAAGCACATTCGGCAGGGAAGTCGGAAAAAAATGTTAATGTAAAAGCAATGAGAAATTCGGGGAAAGACAAATAAAATCGCAAAGAAGAACAATTGAGATAACTGTTCTAGTGCCTTCTTGTTTAGAGCTTGCTTATCGATATGATGAACCTAAGAATGAGAACACATCCGAAAAAACTGTCATTCTGAGTCAGATTCATGACATTGACATTCATACGTGAATTGGTAAGCATTTTCATTGAAAATAAGTAAATGTATCAAAAATAATTCACATTGAATATTGTTATCAATCTGGGGTTCGTGGCTATAAAAATACTGAACTAATTATCTTCCGTTTATTTACACTTCACAACACAAAGCAATAATGAATTCTCACAACTAAATAATAATAATAATATCGTCTTTATTCGTTTAAAAATAGAAGTGGATAACAACTTTTTAAAAGTGTTGGGGACATTCGGCTACAACCGTTCTTCCATGCAACCAACAAAAAAAACATAGTTATGAACATAAGTGGTTCGCAAGCAACAACAAAAAAAAAGATTTATACATACATAGAACGAAAAAGCTACGTTATATTAAGAAAAAAGTACATCAAATCAGTGAAAGTCAACATTAATTTTGAGCCGATGACAGGTGTAATTAATACAATTAACGGTCGTACGTAAATTTTCTTGTTGATTAAGTTATGACTGCTGTACGTTGAATCATTGAATAATGGTCATGGATCTATGTTTGCCGGTTATTAATATTACGGATGGATTTACATTAGTTTATGGTTGTTGTACGTTGAATCAATAAACAGTGAGCATGGATCTATGTTTGCCGGTTATTAATATTACGAATGGATTTACATTAGTTTATGGTTGTTGTACGTTGAATCAATAAACAGTGAGCATAGATCTATGTTTGCCGGTTATTAATATTACGAATGGATTTACATTAGTTTATGGTTGGTGTACGTTGAATCAATAAACAGTGAGCATGGATCTATGATCACCGGTTGTTAATATTACGAACGGTAAACATTAGTTTACGATTGATGTACATTAAATCAATTAACAGTGAGCATGACTAGTGAGTGCCGGTTATTAATATTACGAACGAAACTTAGTTTATGAGTGTAAATTAAATTAATAACCAGTAAGCATGGATCTATGGTCGACGATGATTGATATTGCGAACGATAGACATTAGTTAATGATTGTCTACGTTGAATCAATGAAAAATGAGCATGAATCTATGTTCGCCAGTTATCTATGTTACGAACAAAATTTATTGGTATTCAGCAGTAATAGTCTTCGTCAAAGATAATGTTATTTAGCAGTGGTACAGTCCCTGTCAGAAATAATGTAATTATTTTTTACGAGTAGAATAATTAATTTTTCTATTTAAAAAAACCCATCATCGACTCAAAATTATCTGGTACATCCACTGATTTGATGTGCCCCTTTAAATAATAATTAATACATTTACAGGGCAGTCGCAAAAAACTGGATTTTTTTATAATATCCAATATTTTTTTGAAATATCAAAAGACACAAAATAATCGAAGACAATATTTAAAATACAAATATTTACTCACCATAAACATTTTCTGTAAAAATTTATAAATATTGCCCTTTCCATTCCGAATAATACTAAATAAAGTACCTATTAATCATTTTTAAGATAGATTATTTTATTATTTCAAAATAATAACAAAAATAATTGAAGTTGACCACTTCTGTGATAAAGTGGGGTGGGAGCAACTTGTTCTTTTGCTGACAAAGAAAGGATCACATTATTTTGTGGAAGGTTAACAACCCAGAGAAAGATAGCAAACAATCTCAAAAAGGGTTTTTTCAAAATAAAGACGTGCTCATTGCGTTATTTGGTTTTATTTCAAAAAAGATTCACAGATCATATGGACCTTATGTTTATAAAAGCCTTTTTCTAGGAAGCTCCAGAACATTTTGCTTTCCTGTGAAAAGTCTAAATTAAATAAATAAATGATTTTAAAACATGTATCGACAGCCTTGATGATATGAAAAAATGTATAGCGAATATCGTCAAAGTAGACACATATGCTTGAAATATTGGAGATTTCATCACCAAGACATAATATGAAGGGCTGAATTGCCGTTTTTTTTTCTTTCAAATTTATTATGTGCTCTTCAACTTCTTGCTGGGTTTTAGCACAAAATAAACATGATTCCTGTGAATCTTTGATTGTATACTTTGTGTGGGTTGTCTTGCCAGTAATATTTTCTGAGCAAAACTTGGTCGATGGCACTAAATATCCATGGATAGCCCATAAAACTGACGCGTATTTCCCATCTAAAAAAAAGTAATTATAAAAGATATAAGTATGTACCTAAACATACAACCGAAAAATTAATGATGAAAAATTAAGGGATTTTTAACAATTAAGGCCTAAGAAATTAATTTATTCATCAATTTTTGGTTCTCAGATTTAATCTTGCACAATTTCACAACGCCACAGAAACGCGATCCACCCCTTTCACTTTTTAACGTCTCTCAGATCAATAAGTTTACTTATTGATCTGAGCGTCGACTGAACAAATAAAACCTGAGTTATCGGCAAATGAAGCATTTGGGGTGATTGTTCTATGGTCAGGCAGCAATAATTTGTTTCACAATGGTCAGTGTTTTCTCATTCAAAGTTATTTCGAAATTTGGGTCGTTGGATATTTCATCAGTGTTTTGACCAAACAATATTAGTTGGGTTTTTGATTCCTTCAGCAATAGCTTATGTGATTTCGACACTGAGGCAATAGTTTCAAGGTCTTCGTTGATACTAACACTTGCGAGAAAACTTTCAGATGTTGAGACTGAAAAATACAATTGCGTGTCATCAGCGTATTGATGAATTTGACAATGGTTTAAAAAGGAAGCGAAATCCGCAGAATACGCTGAAAATAATAATGGTCCCAGGATGCTTCCCTGTGGAACCCCCCTAGAAATATTTTCAAAGTTAGACATTTTTCCCCCATCACCACCCTCTGTTTTCACCCACTCAAGTAATTTTTAAATAAACATATTGACTTATTATCTAAACCGAAATATTTGAGTTTTTTCAATAATATACTGTGGTCCAACGTGTCAAATGCCTTGCTGAAATCGAGTAGTATTGAACTTGTAATTTTTTTATTGTCTATAGATGTAAAAATGTCATCTGTTACTTTGAGCAACGCCGTGGTGGTACTATGTTTTTTCTGAATCCTGACTGTGTTGCTGGCAATATTTCATTCTGCGTAAAATATGATAATAATTGGTCAGATACCTACTAATATTTCAATTATTTTTGAGATAGTGGGTAACATACTAATCGGTCGAAATTGTGATATATCATTCGGGTTTTAAATTTTTGGAGTGGGTATGACATTGGCATATTTCCAAGATTTCGGAAAAGTGCCATTTGAAAAGCAAGTATTAATTATTGTATGAACTAAGAACGGGGTTAATGTCGGGAACACAATTTCTAGCCTTCTTAGATTGATATCGTCCGATCCCTTAGCCTGTGTTTTGATTCTACGAAGAGTGTGTTCCACCTCATCGTTTGTAACTGGGTTTAAAGAAAAAGTTTCATCTTTCAACTCTGAATATATTCCATCATATTTACTCAAAATATTGTTATCTGTTGGATGCAAATCTGGAATAGAGTTAAAAAAATTATCATTGAAGGCGCTAGGATCTGTATCAATATCGCAGCCATGGGATTTTTTCAAAATATTTGAAGACTTCAGGGATTTCCAAAAAAGTTTGGGGTCCGACTTGAATATATTCTGCAAAAATGCTTTTTTCTCAGCTTCAATGCATCGATTCGCAAAATTTGTACTCGTTGAAGGATTCAAGTGTGTTTAAGTGTTTATATTTATCATAAGATTTTTTTTTCAATTTTATTATACGTTTTAAATTTGGAGTGAGCCATCCCATATTCAAAGGCTACAAGCTCTTTTGCCACGAGACTTTCCCCAACGCATTACTATGTGTCAGTGGTTTTTGAGAAAATTGGCTGGAAATCCTCAATTTTTGAGATATGTACTCTTCACGGACAAGGCAAACTTCTCCCGAAATGCTATTACAAACTTTCATAACAACTATGTTTGGGCTCTGGAAAATCCGCAAGCAGTTAGTGAAAGACATTATCAGTATCAATTTTATGTAAATGTATGGGCGGCAATAATTGATAATTACTTGATAGGTCCTGTCTTTCCGACTGAATGTGGGCACCAAGGTGCCCAGATCAAAACCCACTAGATTTTTATTTTTGGGGACATTTGAAGTCACTAGTTTATAAAACTCCAGTAGCGAACGAGGAAGATCTAAGAAACCGAATAGTCGACGCCTGTGAAACAATAAGAAACACACCAATAATTTTTGAGCGGGTACGAGATTCAATGACTAGAAGACTGAATGCCTATATCTTCGCTGAAGGTGGACACTTTGAACAATTTATTTGAATACAATTTAGTTTCCTCTATTTTATTTTATTCTACAAATTCAAAATTTCTTGAAATAAAATGTTGATATTTCTTGCAAATTTTATTAAAAAAAATACAGATTTTCGCTAAAAAATGTGCTAGAAGTACGCTCAAAAAAGTTATGAATCTTCAAAAAAAGAAAAAGACGTGTAGGTGGTGCCCCCTACGAGTAATAGCAATAATAACTCAGGTTCGAATTTGACAACTCAAAAAACCTATCAATACCAATTTTCGTTTAATTAAGGTCAGTATTTTGAAAGTTATTTAAAAAAAACGAAAATAAAAATAAAACTTTAACACCCTGTATCTTGGAAACGAAGCCTTTCCGGACATATATTTATTTGGACAATTCATATTAGAATATTGTGAGGAATCACCTCCTGAAGTTTGTCAAAGTACTTCTGACTCACCCTGTATATCAATGGAGCAACTACATTGTACTTCCTCATTTCACTTCTGGACCTTGTTTTGGGACCTCTGGACATATTCTGCACCAGCTCTGGACGTCGTTTTAACATTGAACCCAGTAGAATCTCTTCCTGATCTCGCCCAAAGTCTTATTGACTCCCAAATGATTTCCCCTCATGAATTTCCTTCAGTATCTCAACTATCCTCTTCCTGGCAAAACCAATTGGGAAATTGACGGCCTTCCATCCGCTGACTCCCATACCCGTTTAAGTAGTCTATTTTCCACAACCAGCAGGAAATCCCATTGTGCCCACATTGCCTAGAAAATGGGATCTGTGTCCGAAATATCTCTACAGGAAGGTTCAGCTCCGTTCTATTTCCAAGGTAGAAAGTCCCGAAGATTTAAATGAGTTCCTTGGCACTGCCTCGTGTGTGCGATAGTCCATTCGTCTTGCCTTGTTCATCTGATATCGGCATTCTATACGCTGACAGGGCTTACGGCCTTCTGAACAAAAACCGTTCTCTCTTTGCCCCTCGGTTTTCTGGACAATCTGATCGAAAAATACTTTCTGTTGTTCTCATTCTTTATTTTATTCTTCCGGATTTTTCCGGAAATGTTCCTACTACCGATCATTTCCACTTGTTTTTCCCTCTCTCGTCGTTCCTTCTCCTTTTGTCGACGAACCACTTCCCTCTTGCTTTTCTTTCTGTCTCTATCCCTTTTTCTCTCAACAGGTTTTTTTTCGTCGGTGTTTCTCTTGCTCGGAAAACTACTTGGTAATTTTCATTATGGCGTCCATATCGTCGTAGGGTGTATTTCTCATATTAGCCATGAATTCTTCACAAATCAGCCACTAATATCCTCGGTTCTGACACTAATGTTACGAGTCTGCGGTTCGTGGCTATTAAAATACTGATAACAATAATTAATTCTCACAACTGAATAACTCAATCTAAATTCACTACCAAAGTACCGCGCACGTCACTGCACTGCTGAATTTTTTTTTCTCAATGAATTTCACATTAAATAAAGCTGTCCTACCCCGGTGAACGCTCTAATAAAGGTCATTAGCATCCAGAAAATTATGTTGCTACTTCTCGATTCTGGGAAAACTCTCGATTCTTCTGTTAGTACATTTTGAAAGTCTGCCTTGACGTCAGCTCCGCGACAATTTTGGAATTTTACGTCTGCTAGATACGAAACAACATGCAGTGCGTACTGTATTCGTTTTCATAAAAATATGAAACAGGTACACAGGGCCGATCCTAGGGTATTGGCCGCCCGCGTGCAAATACCAGATGTGCCGCCCCTCCAGAGATTTTTTTCTTATTTTGACTAATATTTAACGTTGACGTTATAAACTCTTAAACTCATCTACCTGTATAACGTCTATTTCACACACAACGATTTTGGACATACTCAGTGCGTATACCAACGAAAAGTATACATCATATCATTTCTTGTCTTTTTTCGGGGAATGTTCCATGAATGTATTACTATGTATTACTACTATTATTATTATTGTAACATACTTCACACTTTCATACTAAAATTGTATACTGTGTCCTGTAATTGGACCTAGCGCGTGTTTGGACAATAAATGTTTAAAAAAAAAAATAATAAGTTGTTCTACAGTCTACAGACTAGGTACCTAATCATTATAATTACCTAATTATAAAGTAACCTTTCTGGCTTTCTGAGTGGCAAATTTATCAATAATTTCCGTAAAATCAATTTTTTCACAGATTTCGGATTCAATAGAGATGATGGCCAAATCTGAAAGCCTTTCTTGTGTCATATTATTTCTCAAGTAATTTTTAATAATTTTTAATTTGCTGAAACTTCTTTCTCCTGAAGCCACAGAAACAGGTAATGTTAAAAAAATTCTTATTGTTAGAGCAAAATTAGGAAAACAGGAAATGAGATCATTTTTGACTATGATTTCTAATACCTCAATTGGCTGTTTCTTACCTGGAAAAATATCTTTGAATGAAGTTATTTCATTAAACAGTTGTATACCGTCTATATCTTTCACGATACTTCCTTCTTTCAAAATCTGGGTAAAAATTAAAATTTTCATAAACTCCCCCGGTTGGTAACCTATAATTTTGTAAGAAAATTATATTTTGTGCTAACGAATTTTGAAAGAATTGAAAATAAATTTTGAATTTTCAAACATTCTGTACTTATTTTCAAAGCGAATCATCGCGACAAAATTAGTTCAAAAATATGCCCACTTTTTTTATCTAATTAGAAAACACCCTGTACAACATTTCATTCGTTCATAAATCTAGTTAAGAGCTTTGGTACTTACCACAGTTCGGATTTAAATATTTAAACGATACTCAACAGCAACACCTTGTCACTAATTTCCAATATTAACTTACACTTGCACTTGATTGTGTTTATGACCACTCTTATTGTATTGTAACGTAAATAAACTTAACTTGGTTTTACTAATTTATTTCACACTTAAATTTACAACTAATTCATATTACTAACTACGCCACTGTATCGATCGATGCTATCGGCTCTGAGACTGAGACTCTCTCTTGAGGGCTGCCTATTTATCTCCGTTACAGAATTCTCGATGTTTCCAATTCTGGCGGTTGGCGAACAGCATGTTCCAGTTGTTCTAATATTGACCGTTGTTTTCCGCGGCAGCGTGACTGGATTGTTCTCGAATATCTCCGGGGGTGACATCATCGTTGTCGATGGCAACGCGTGAAGCGACAGGTCCGGCCTAGGTTCGTTACATTGCCCCCTTCTTAAAGACATTTCGTCCCGAAATGTCATCCTTGGAGTGTGACGATATCTGCATGACTCCCCATATTTGCACCGTGAAGTTCGATGGAAGTAACACTCCACGGTCTTCATGACCGGTCGTGGAAAAGGGTTACAGCAAACCAAAATCTTGACGCCGCTGGATCTGAATATCGCCTCCAGCATACTTCTTATGACTCTCCAGTCCAACCCATCAATACCACAGGACAATTTTGGAATTGCTAGATCCACCAGATTCTGGTCCACCATAGTATCTCTAAGTTTGGTGAGACTCTTCCAGATATCTTCATAGGACGGTTTATCTTGGGAATGCCTCTTGGTAACTAGGTAGTAGATGTTTCTCTGGCCTTTCTTCAACTGTAGCACCCCACCAACTTCTGGATTCTGCTCCCGCAGTGTTTGGAGTTGACCAAATTTCTTGGAAAACACTACGGCGATGCCCCTGGACATTCGAAGATCCTCTGCCACACAGTGCGCTAGTGCGTAGTCAGCAGGCACCTCGAAAAGGTCTCGTGACTCCTCTCTAGTAACCCCATGTAGAACTTTCTGCCCGTTTGAATACAAGGACATAAACTTCTCGAACGTCATATCATCCTCCGGTGGCTTGAGGGTGCCAACTTGGTCATGGTTTCCAGCGTAAGGGGCCAACCTGTTGAAATGGACGACCCTTGGTTTCCCTCGGGGTGGCTTATGGATTCGGTACACAAGGTCGTTTATCCTTTTCACGATTTTATACGGGCCTTCCCACGAGTTCCGCAACTTTGGTGATAGTCCACGACGACGTTTGGGGTTGTACAGCCAAACCAGGTCATCAACCTTAAACCCTCCAGCGTCGGCCTTGATGTCATAGGTCTTCTTCATTTTATCGCTGGCACTCTGGATGTTCAACCGGACTCGTTCGTGGATGTCGTCCATTCTCTGCCGAAGTTTGATGACGTAGTCCTCTCCCGCAGTGTCCTGTCCTGGCGCTATCCCAAACTTCAGGTCACAAGGCAGTCGCAGTTCCCGGCCCATTATAATACTAGCAGGAGTTTGACCTGTTGACTCGTGTACTGCGGATCGATAGGCCATCAGGAACAAATGAAGATACTGTCCCAGTCTCTTTGATGGTCAGAGACAACCTTGGACAAGTGGCGGTTGATCGTTCTGTTCATCCGTTCCACCATTCCATCGGACTGCGGATGTAGGGCCGTGGTTCTTGTCTTGCGGATGTTCAGCAGTAAACATATTTCTTGGAACAGGTTGGATTCGAAATTTCTGCCTTGATCCGAGTGCAGCTCCATTGGAATACCAAATCGACATATCCACTCTTTCACCAAGACGTCGGCGACGGTGATGGCTTCCTGGTTGGGCAGGGCATAGGCTTCCGCCCACTTACTGAAGTAGTCCATTGCCACAAGGATGTATTTATTCCCGTGGTCGGATACGGGAAACGTTCCGGCGATGTCAATGGCGATTCTCTCGAACGGGCTGCCTACGTTGTACTGACGCATCGGGGCCTTGGGTCGTATTCGAGGTCCATTGCTGGCAGCGCATACAGCGCACTTTCTGCACCAGTCCTGGACGTCAGCTTGACAATTGGTCCAGTAAAACCATTGCCTCACTTTCTGCAGGGTCTTCGTCACTCCCAGATGTCCTCCAGCGACTCCATCATGGATTTCCCGCAGCACTTCCTCTCTTCTGTTCCTGGGAACAATTATTTGGCGTCTGTCTTCCCCACCAATGTCGGCCTCCAACACACGTTTCAGGATCCCATTGTCCAGAATAAGAGAGTTCCATTGTGCCCAATAGGACTTAACAGCCTGCGAGTAACCTGCGACTTCCTGCCATGATGGTCTTCGATTGCCCTTCTTCCAGCTGACGACTAGGCCAAGGTCGGGGTCTTTCTCTTGGTCTTTCTGGATCTTGCTGTCATTCCAGTTGTCATCCATTGCCGCGGTTCTACAAAGTGTTGCTTCTTTCTCTTCTGCTCGTCGGCAATGTGAGCAATCATCTGGACATGGTCTTCGCGACAAGGCATCTGCATTCTTATGGCTAGTTCCGGCTCGATGTTCGATCTCGAAATCGAATTCTTGGAGTCTCTCGATCCAACGTGCTACTTGACCCTCAGGATTTTTGAACTGTAAGAGCCATTTGAGAGCTGCATGGTCAGTTCTCAACAGGAATCTTCTTCCATACACGTACTTGTAGAAGTGCTCCACTCCCTTTACAACAGCTAACAGCTCTCGCCTGGTGACACAGTAATTGCGCTCTGGTTTGCTAAGCGTCTTGCTGAAATAACCAATGACCTTCTCCTGTCCCTCCTGGATCTGAGAAAGGACAGCTCCAAGTCCCACGTTGCTGGCGTCCGTATCCAAAATGAATTTTCCTTTGGGTAGGGGATAGCTCAGTATAGGTGCGTTGATCAAAGCTCCTTTCAGCTTCCTGAATGAGTCTTGACATTCTTCGGACCACTGGAACTTTGTTTGGCCCTCCGTGAGCCTGGTCAGTGGTTTAGCGATGTTGGCGAATCCCAGCACATCGGCGATAGCATGTGCATAAACCAAGGAAACTTCGAAGTTGGTGAATGTCTTTTGGGATGGGCCAATCCTTAACAGCTTTGATCTTCTGGTCATCCACTGCCACTCCTTCCCCAGAGACAACGTGGCCGAGGTATCGTACTTCTTTTTGGAACAGATGGCATTTCTTAGGCCTCAGCTTCAATCCGGAGTTCCTCAGTCGCAGGAATACTTCCTCCAAGTTTTTCACGTGGTCCTCGAACGATCTGCCGACCACAATTATGTCGTCGAGGTACACTAGACACGTGTTCCATGAGAGTCCCTTCAGCACTGTCTCCATCAATCTTTCGAATGTGGCGGGAGCATTACAGAGCCCGAATGGCATAACGGTGAACTGCCACAATCCTGAGCCGATTGTAAAAGCAGTCTTTTCTCGATCTTCCTGAGCCAGTTCTACTTGCCAGTATCCACTCTTCAGATCAAGGGTCGAGAAAATCGTGGAACCAGCCAACGTGTCTAGGGTGTCATCTATTCTCGGGAGAGGGTAACTGTCCTTCTTCGTGACATTATTAAGTTGGCGATAGTCTACACAAAAGCGTGTCGATCCATCCTTTTTCTCCACCAGTACGACTGGAGGGGACCAGGGACTGTCAGATGGTTCGATAACTCCTTCTTTTCCCATATCGCTGACTATTTTGTCAGCCTCTTCCTTCTTGGCAAGAGGAAGTCTTCTTGCTGATTGCCGGATTGGTCGGGCACCCCCAGTATCAATCTTGTGCTGGACCACATTAGTTCGACCCCCTTTTCCTTGTCCGGTATCGAAGATGTCTTGGTACTTTTTGACTAAATCTCTTAGTTCGGGCTGTTGAGCTGGTTTTATATCTTTGGAAGAGATGGCAACTAATTTTTCTAGTTCTGTGGGCAAGTTGTTGGGTTGGCTAATCGTACCTCGTACGCCCCGGATCACAGATGAAACTGACGAGCAGTGCCCTAAAATTGTTCCTTTCTTTAAGGTCACTGGAAAGTAATTGACATTCATGACCCTTACCGGTACAAATTTTTCAGCACGTAACAGGGTTTTCCCTAGGGCAATCCCTCGTCCAATTTTCTCATCATGAAGTTTTGGCTCGAACATCACCACGTCTCCACTGCTCGCACTCCCGTCCAGGCGAGCCTCCAGGATGGTTTCAGCCCTCTCAGGTACGCTTACATCTTCAGCCAACAGCCACGGATCAACTCTTCACTTCTCCCATGAAAGTACCAGCTCTTCTCCATTGACACGTAGGACGCCGTCTTTGAAATCCAATTCAAACCCTCTGGAATTCATGATGTCCATTCCGATGATTGCATCGTCTTCGATGTCCGCTACAAGTGCCTGATGTTTCACTTTAGTGCTGCCCAAAATTATTTCAATCGGTAGCTCGCCATATACAGTAGCTGGCTCCCCTGTTGCTGTGCGTAGCTTCCAAGTTGTCGGTTGAATTCGTTCCGGTGTTCTGGCAAAGGAAGGCCGAGAATTGTCCTAGTCGCACCTGTATCTAGCAGCATGGTGCAAGGCTCGTTATTGATGAGACCGTCTACGAAAACACCTCTGTTCTGTCCTTGCAGGATAGCGACATATGCGTTGTTAACCGGGGCTTGCTGGACACAGGCCGACGATTGCCCCTTCTCGTCGACCTTCTTTAGTTTTCCTGCATCTGAGTCGTGTTTTCGAATGTTGGACATTTGCTACGCACATGTCCAATTTTGCCACAATTCCAGCATCTTATCTGTCTTTTCTCAGGCAAAACTTCCTTCATCACTTTTCTTATGGCAGCTTCCAAGTCAGCATGCTCCTGTGAGTCTTCTTCAATACTTCGAACTTTACTTTGGTTTTTGCAGGATTGTTTTGCTGCCTCAAATTCCAAAGCGCGTGCCAGTGCGTCTACGAGATGTGTTGGACGAGCTAGTGTCAACGCTTGTCTGGTTTCTTGGTCACGGAGTCCATCCAAGAATGCCTGAACCGCTAATCGCTCCATTACATTTTCCGGTGTGGCTGGATATGCGAGACGAACCAAGCGTGCAATGTCAGCTTCGAATTCTTGTAAGGATTCGCCCGATTTCTGGCAGCGATTTTTCAGTTGGGAGTGGTATACGTGTTCCAAATGGGCCTGGCCATATCGTAATTCTAGATGTTTAATCAGCTGATCATAGTCCTCCTGTTCTTGGGCGGTAAGAGTTTGTAGAATATTCGTCGCTTCTCCACGTAATGCAAGTGTTAGTGCTACAGCTCTTTCCCCTGCATTCCATCCATTTGCTTTGGCCGCTGCTTCAAACTGTCGTCGGTAATTTTCCCATGGAGTTTTTCCGTCGAATTGAGGCGGCTTCATGGAAAGCTTCCCTATTTCAGAAATGACCTTGACATCTTGTATACCCTCTTGAACTTTATCCAAGTTCAAACTCAAGTCCAGCATTGCATTTTTGTTAACCATCTCTGTGGAGGGCGCACTATCAATTCGTTTTTCCAGCTTACTGATCGTTTCCTTTATTTTGTCCATTTCTGCCTCGATTCCGTCTTTGATTTCATCGCTGATTATTTCCTTCATCTTGTCCATCTCCGCCTCGACGGTTCCTATTCTTTTTTCTAGACGATTCGCCACACCACAGAGTTCTTTTTTTAGGCCTTCTGTGTTTTCAAGGAGCTTATCTTCCAGGCTTTCTAGAAGCTTCTCTTCCAGATTTCTAGAATTTTGTTGCAGTTCTTCTTTCAAGGATTTAGTAATTTCTTCGAGTTTATTCATTACCAAACTTAAATCACCTCCGGGAACTTCGAATAAAAATGTTTCGGGGTCCTCACCTTCTTGTATAAGTCCTTCTGCAAGTCTTTCCTGGAGTACTTGCTTTTTACCCGTTATTTCCAGTTCCCTTTCCTCCAATTCCTGTTTCAATTCCGCTACCTTCAAATCCGCAAGGCGCACTTTTCTTGAACACATTTTGTCTTTGACGAGGTATCAGTCTGTTTTACACGAAAAGTTTATCAGTTTGTTGAAAATTCACTTTGCGAATTCTTTTCCACGGGCCACCAGTCTATTGTCTGTTTCACGCGAACAGTGTATCAGTTTATATTCCCACGCACAATTGTCCCCTTCGCGAAAACCGGGCCACTGTCTATTTTTGGCGTACAAATAGGTCTATCAATTTGCACACCTGCTAGGATCGGCCCTGCAGGTATAGTATTTCTAATCCCAATTGGAACGACATAAAAAGTTTCGGGAAGGGATTCTCTTTGCACTTGCCGCATTGACATAGGCGTTCGAATATTATTTTTCAGAGGTATTTCTTCGGTTACTTATTCTTACAATCAAAGCAATTGATCACCCCATGTAAAAGTAGACACATGTTATCTCAACTGGATTTTATTATTTGTTTCGAAAGGTCTCCAGAAAGCCATAATGATAAAATTATTTTCAATGGATAATTCCTAACCTCACGGCACGGCAGTGATTAAGGAATATCGTAAAATCAGGATATTATGCAGCTGGAGATAACATATGTCCATTCCAGCTAGCCGAGCTTTCATTACTCAAATATATTTGATAGCGCCTTTACTAATAATCTGGGCAACTGGATACACGCGCCAGATTTTTTGTATGATTGTACCAGGAACGCTTTGAAAGTAAAAACACTGGTAGTATATAAATTTCCCATTTGCCGGGTAGTGCATATGAACACTCCTCGTAGTGCTCTTATTTTATTGACCTTCCAATTGGGATTAGAAGAACTATACAATTACTTGTGAAAGTATACTGCTAATTTTCACTTGGTATTTTTAGTTAAAGTTACGATAAACTAATTTTTATAAATTTTTCGAAGAAAAGCTGGTAGCGAGTACAAGTTGTTTTTTTTCTCGCACATAAATAAATTACAAATTTGAAATACATTCATGCTTGCTACAAGTTGTTGAAAATAACCTAACCTAACCTAACCAATTACTACTTTACCTAACTTTTTTCAGTGCTTGCAGTCTCTTTTCGTATCTGCCAATTTCCACATTTCTTCGTTCAATTTTGGCGTCCAAACTTGCCTCTGTAGCAGCAACGTTTTCTATGAGCTGTTTTGTGTCTGCGGTCTCTTGAGTGATTATTTTGATTGCTTCTTTTATTCCTGCCTCAACGTCTGTCAATTCGATTTGGCGCGCAATACTTTTCTGTCGGGCTACCTAAAGGAAAATATATTCTCTTCCTTTCATATACGAATGAGGAGACATTAAAACATATTTTATGGAAAGCTCAATATACAGTTTCAGGTAAAAGGGCAAATGTTGTACATCACAAGGGCTAAAATTAACGCAATACATAGAGGACGGGTTCGAGAACAGGAAGATTACCGGGGCTGTTTTCCTAGACCTATCAGCAGCCTACGACACAGTCAACCACCGACTGCTCCTGGGGAAAATATACGCACTGAGCAGGGACTATAACTAACCTTACTGATTGGAAACCTCCTCCAGAACCGAAGATTTTTCGTGGACTTCCAGGGACAGAGAAGCCGGTGGAGGACACAGAAAAATTGTTTCCCCCAAGGAAGTGTACTGGCCCCAACACTTTTCAACATCTATACTAATGACCAGCCCCTCCCCCAAGGCACCGAAAGCTTCATATATGCAGAGGATTGCGCCATTACCGCTCAAGCAGACAGCTTTGAAACCGTCGAACAGAAGCTGTCAGAAGCCCTCGAACAGCTTGCCATCTACTATAAGGGGAACCACCTCAAACCAAACCCAGCCAAAACCCAAACCTGCGCTTTCCACCTAAAGAACAGACAAGCTGCAAGAAGACTACAACTTCACTGGGAAGGAGTGCCCCTGGAACACTGCGAAACACCAAAATACCTAGGCGTTACTCTGGATAGAGCACTCACCTATAAAAAGCATTGCATGAAAACCAAACACATAGTAGCCGCGAGGAACAACATTGTGCGCAAACTAACGGGCACCACATGGGGGGCACAGCCCGGAATAGTGAGAACCACAGCTCTTGCTTTGTGCTATTCAACAGCAGAGTACGCGTGACCAGTGTGGTACAACTCTAGCCACGCCAAGCACAGGATGTCTGAGACCAACCCCGACTGATAAACTGTATTGCCATGCAGGCGTGGCCCCACCAGACATCAGAAGGAAAGTGGCGGCCAGGAAAGAAAAGACAAAGGCGGCGACCTCACCAGCCCACCCGCTGTACGAACACCAGCCAGCCCGCCGCCGACTGAAATCCAGGAAAAGTTTCCTGCACACAGCAGAGAACATCGACGGGACACCGCAGCAAGTGAGGCTGGCAATGTGGCGAGAGGAAAACGCGCACCTTAGGGAATGGTTAGCCCCAAACGAAGAACTCCCTCCCGGCCATATGGAAGGATGGACGACATGGAAATCTCTTAACAGGCTGCGTTCTGGTGTCACACGATCCAAAGAGAATATGTGCAGATGGGGACTCTCAAATGAACCGGCACTGTGCGATTGTGGACACACTCAAACCACGTCCCACCTCATGCAGTGTGAGCTGTGCCCGAACACCTGCACCATGAAGGATTTGGTGAATGCCACCCCGGAAGCGCTGGACGTGGCCAAGTTCTGGTCCAAGACATCATGAAATAAAAATAGCCGAATCTGTTATATTGCTATATCTATATATATATTATATACCCCTTTTATACTTGCTTTGTACGTGATATGTAATATTCTTCTTGTTCTCTTTTTGTACGATGCTTCTGACACGATTAAATAAATAAAGGTAAAAGTGGAAAATTCAACTGCGAAGAAAAAAGTATCAATTTCCACATTAAACTTACCTTCAAGTCCACTTCTTTTCCCAGTAAATCGAAGAGGTTGGCTCCCGTAGAAGTGATTTCACTTGCAAGTTGACGGGAAAATTTCAGCTCATTAACCTACGAAAGAAAAAACAAACATAATTTCTCATTTATTAACATTCAATTACATAAGCATATTGATCTATGTTTTGGAATTATTTTTATATTTATGAAGTCTGGATTAGTTTTTATCCGATGAATTCATTGGATTTTTTTCCGGTAATAAATACCGAAACTTGAAGAAATAGACATGCAGTGTGATTGGATCGAGAGTCACACAATTTTATCGTTCTATGCAAAACATCAAATGGCATTCCGATAGGTAATGATTTCAGTTCACCAAGGAAGTCACTGAATAGGCATATCGGACACATCATGGGGATACACTTTCAAAGGGTCGGAGTAGTATTTTTAGTTAGTTGCTAACTTTCTTTCTTCTGACTGACTTCACTAGCGACACGCCCAACCGGCGCCAAAGTGATGTTCTCTCTCATATCGATGGAAATCTATATTCTGATGGTTTCAATAATTGATGCAAAATGATGATGAATTATTACTCAATTTTGATAATACAATTACAACAGTTGTTTATAGAAATATTTGGATTCGTTGTCTTCTGCTTCAACTGATTCCTCATTACTAGAAGATGTAGTCTGAAGAGATATTGGGAATTCAAAATTAGATGCCAGCGCCAGAGTGGCGAAAATGTAAACCAGACATAAGTACATTGTTTGTCTGTTAAACACTTGTTTTGAGTTTTTCTTAAAATATTTCCATTTAGTATTCGTTTCCAGTTTTTTTTGTGATGTTATTCATTACAAGACTCTAGTGAATTGGTGTATTTCAATCTTAAGACAATATCAAAAAACTCACTTTGAGGGAGACAAGGTATGTTCTAATTTGCTTGTATTTTTCGTAGTTTCTGGACAGCTTAGTGAAGTCATCTGGAGTTATTATTATGAATTATTTTGAAAAAATGTTACACTATTTGTGAATGTTCGAAATGAAATAAAACCAACAAAAAACAGTTTATTTTTATTTTATCTAAAACAAACAAGATGGTGTGAATATGTGTCCTTATTGTTGGGAATGTTTAAAGTTTAAGCATGGAATGTTGGTAAGGGCCACTTGCACCGTAGTAGTAAACAATGGTTTAAGTCCTAAACTAAGTTTTAAGTATATTATTATCTTGCACCTTGTCGTAAACCTCGTTTAGTAGTCTTAACTAGCTGTTAAATTAAATCCCCAAAATTCTAGGGATTAAATAAGAGTTTAATAGTAAACTTTGAAACTTAACCATACATTTTAAGTAAGTGATGGTAATTTTGTTTATAAGAATCATGGATTTAGAATTGGAAGAAGACATTTTCCTAGAAGACTATTTAGATATCATAGAAATAATAGAATTTGGCTTTCCTAGCCGTATTTATGAAAGGTTAAATTATTTTCAAGATATGAATGAATTAACTTTTTTCAAAAGGTTCAGACTATTGAAAGGGACAGTCCTTCAACTTATAGAAATAATAGAAGATCAACTAGAATACCCCCACGACGACTTGTAAGTATCTAGTGTACAATGATTATTTTTTAGTCAGTGTTGAAGAAAACTGTGAAAATAAATACAATAATTGTTTTTATAGAAACAATAGTGTTTCACCAATAAATCAGCTGCTAACAACCCTAATTTTGTTTCACCAATAAATCAGCTGCTAACAACCCTAAGATTTTATGCAAGGTCA
>JAFIRS010006859.1:0-31080 GCA_018342105.1 Gonioctena quinquepunctata | reverse complement strand
TAGGATACGATGGATAAAAAATTTTCGAAACGATTGAAAAAAGGAAAAAAACGATAGAAATAATAGATACATACAAAAGGTTAGAATGGGGCCGTTATAGGGGGGAATTTAAAAAGGGAACCCCCACCCCTTAAAAAAATTTTTCGAGTTTTTCATTAGTTTCATCAATTTTTTTTTTTTGAATTAAAAAAAAAATTTTTTTTTTTTAAAAAAAATTTTAAAATTAATTTTGAAAGGGCCAAAAAGGGTACAGACAGACCCCCCCAAAAGGACGCTTAAAAATGTACCAACCTTTTTTCCCAAAACATCCACCAACGCCTTGGGGTTTTTTTTATTTTTGTCAACAGCATCAAATTAATAGGCACTTACCCAAATCCCCAGTTTAAAGTAATTGGTCCCTATCCAATTGGGTATAATAATTAAAACTATTTAAAATTTAAAATTTTTTTGGTAAATGAACAAAAAAGGGGATACCCTAATCAATCTCAACCCCGAAGGGAAAATATAGCCAAAAAACAATGTGCCATCCGACCGGGAAAGGTTTCCACCCGAGTTGGGAATATAATAATAATAATAAATATATTTTAATTATAAGAGAAAATTTTTGGGACAAAGCTTGAATATAGAAGTATTACTAGATTAAAGATTTATAAAAATCTAAAAAAAGAGTTTTGATTTTTAAAAAAATAAAAATATATATACGACAACACGATATATAAAAAAAACATAATATATAGAATGTATATACAATAAAACGGTGTATACAAATAAAACAATTTAAAAGACACAAACACATCTACAACTTAGTGACGCAATTTAAAAACTTCATGGATTCAAATATGCCCCCCTTCAATCAAATTTTATTGAAAATCCGGTTGTAATAGGTTATCTGCCGAAACTTTTTTTTTTTCAAAGTTTGTAATGTTATATTTATTCCCTCCCTTTTTTGCGAGGGGGGGGGAGTAATTTTAAACCCTTTAGAAATCGAACTCTGACGTTTGATGAGGGAATTTAATTTAAAGTGAGAAAACGGGGTTTTGACAAAGCCCGAACATAGACAAATTTTTGTATAGAAAACTGATTTAGAATGAATAACGAAATATGTTAGTATTTTTCTTAACAAATATGTTTTGCAAGAATCCGGGTTTTAGTTTTCGGACCTTAAACGTTTTGCAGTACCGACGATTGAAGGCGTAGGAACACCCCAAAAGGGGGTCCAAACAAAGGGGCTCATTAGGGGGGTAAATACAGTTTTGGGGTTTTTTTATCCCAAATTACGGTTTTTCAGTTGCATCCAGCAGAAACTTGTTTTAGATGCTTGATATGTCCGTCGAATTTGAGCTTTTTATCAAAGGGTACCTAGGAAAGTTAGAGGTTTTTTTTTTATCAATATATTTTACTAAAGGGCGTAAGAGAATCGAATGAAAATGTTTTTTTTTTGTATTGAAGGATAAAAAATTTGATCCACCCTTCCTTTAATTTTTTCAATGTAGATATTAATGGGGAAGGGTTTAAAATTTTGTTCCATAATATCCGGGTTATCCGCAAATGGTGAATTTTCCAGATATTTTCGTTGGTTTGGGCGTTTTGGGCCCCAAAAGAAAGAATGGGACCGGGAATGATCCTTGAGGCACTGGGGTTAATTTCCTTTCTTCAGAAAGTTCTTTGTTCCCCCATTTGATTCCTACCCCAAAGGTAAAATTCAAACCATTTGAGGGTTTTTTGCAACCTACTGGTGGAGTTTTTTCAGTAAGATTTTTTGGTCGAAAAGTCAAAAGCCCTTTTAAGTCGCAAAAGACTGCAGCAGCTACATAGGATACGATAGTCGATTCAAAGATCAGAAGGAATGAAATATATGAGAACGATTCGACAGGAAACGATAGGAAGAACAGCGAGACGTCTAGAATGGCGGCTCAGTTATAGGTCGGAATTGTCAAAAGGGGCGTAACCCTGCAATTCGCAATACAATACTATATTTCGAGTGTTTCACCTAGATTTCATTCGAACTTTTTCCGAATTATACAAAATATATTTTATGAAAATAATATTAACATTAATTTGCTGAAATGGGCCAAATGCGGCATTTCACGACACGACCTCCAAAAGGACGCTTAACAAATGTACCAACCATATTTATCACCAAACAACCACCAACGCCTTGAAAGAGGCTTTTTTACTTTATGTCAACAGCATCATACATCTTATATGGCACTTCATGCCCAAATACCCCAGAGGGTTAACAGTAATTGGTCCCTATCCTAATTGGGTATAATGTTAACTTAAAACACTTACTTAAAATTTCAAATTTTTCAGGTAACATGAACCGAACAGATAAGGATACTCTCAATCAATCTCAATCCCCTCGAAGAGTGACAATATATAGCCAGAAAACTAGATGTGTCCATCCGTAAGCTTGCAGTATATAGCTGTTTGGCCATCCGTAGCCGGGAATATAGCTGTTTGGCCTCCGTAGCGGGAATATAGTTGTTTGCCTGTAGTGAATATAAGTTGTTTTAGAAAAACGAACTAAGTGAACAAACTAGGATAAGTTTATAAATACGAATACGAATGGAACAAACGATACGATAGGAATAGGATACGATAATTGATAGATATGATACGATAGGATACATAGGATTATAGATACGATAGATAGATAGGATAGATAGATACATGATAGGATACGATAGGATACGATAGGATAGATTAGATACATAGAACATAGGATACGATAGGAACGAAAACGATGTAAACGATACATAGGATACGATAGGATACGAGATACGACTAGATACGTAGGAATGCATAGGATACGTTATAGTCGAACGATTGATACAAAGGGCGAACGAACGAATACAATACGATATCGAGGTAACAGATCATCGAACGATTCGAAATACGATACGAACGTCTAGAATGGCGGCTCAGTTATAGTCGGAATGTCAAAGCGGCAACCTGCAATTCGCAATTACAATACTATATTTCGAGGTTTTCACTCTAGATTCATTCGAACTTTTTCCGAATTATACAAAATATATTTATGAAAAATAATATTAACATTAATTGCTGAAATGGCCAAATGCGGCATTTCACTACAGACCCTCAAAAGGACGCTTAACAAATGTACCAACCATATTTATCACAACACACCACCAAACGCCTTGAAAGGGCTTTTTTACTTATGTCAACAGCATCATACATCTATATGGCACTTCATGCCCAAATACCCAGAGGGTTAACAGTAATTGGTCCCTATCCAATTGGGTATAATGTTAACTTAAAACTACTTACTTAAAATTTCAAATTTTTCAGGTAACATGAACCGAACAGATAAGGATACCCTCGATCAATCTCAATCCCCTAAGAGTGACAATATATAGCCAGAAAACTAGATGTGATCCGTAGGGTATATAGCTGTTTGGCCATCCGTAGCGGAATATAGCTGTTTGGCCTTCCGATGGGAATATAGTTGTTTTTAAGAAAACGAACTATAGTGAAAAAAACTCAGGTAAGTTTTAACGAAACGAACGAAACGGAATGGAACGAAACGATATACGATAGGATACGATAGGATACGATAGGATACGATTGGATACGATTGATACGATAGGATAGATAGGATACGATAGGATGATAGGATATGATAGGATATGATGAGATACGATTCGAAACAAAAGGAAACGAAAGGAAACGATACGAAACGATACGATTGATACGATAGGATATCGATAGGATATGATAGGATACGATAGGATATGATTGATACAATAGATATAGACGATAGGATACGATAGGATACGATAGGATACGATCGAAACGATTCGAAACGAAAGGAAACGAAACTATACGAAACGAGAAGAACATAGAACATAGATCGATAGATAGATGGGCGTTATAGGTGGAATTGTAAGGAACGCAATTGATAATACTAATTTGAGTTATATAAATTCATCGAATTTTACGAATAAAATATATTTTATGAAAATAATTAATTAATGATGAAATGGCATAAAGACTCAAGAAGGACGTTAAAATAGAACATATTACACATACACACAACACAAGCTGAAGTTTTTATATGTCAACATCATCTATAGGATCACAAATACGAGGTTAAAGTAATTGGTCCCATCCTATTGGATATTAACTTAAAACCTACTAATTAAATTTTTAGGTAAAATCGAACAGATAAGGATACTCCCTCGCAATCTCAATCCCTCAAGATGAATTTCAAACTAGATTTGCCTCCTTAGCCGTATATAGATTTGCATCTTAGGGAATATAGCTTTACATCCGTAGCGGAAAAGCGTTGCCTTCCTAGAATATATTGTTAAAAATACAATATATTAAAAACAGTAAGCACAACGCTTAAAGAAGCTTAACTGTAAAGATCATAATCATTGGACTTGATCAATACCAAGGGTATATAGATGCTATAATTGGGATAATGTAACTAAAAATATAAAATTAAAATTAGAACATAACGAAGATAGGATACCTAGATATAGGATACGAAGAGAAATATAACAGAAGATAGATAGCGATCGACGGATAATATGGATCGTAAACGGAAAAGTTATCATCCGTAACGAAATAGTTTTGCATCGTAGCGGATAGAAGGCGTTCTTATAGGCGAATTGAAAGGGAACCCAGTAATTACAACTATATTGATGTTTACAGATTTCATTGAACTTTTTAATATAATAATAAATATATAAATAATGTGAATTATGCTAGGATTCAAGATCGTTCAAAGACTAAAAGTCGAAACAAAATACAACATAACAACACAACCAAGTTTGATAGTAGTTGATTTATCAACTATATCCAAGGTACCATGCAACAATTGGTAACATCATGTGATCATGGTAAATTACTAAACATTACAAATTTCAAATTTTTCGTACAACAACAGAAATACATCAACTCAATCCCTCAAAGTGACAAATATACCAGAAACTAGATGTGTCCATCCTACGGGTATATAGCTGTTTGGCCATCGTAGCGGAATATAGTGTTTGCATCCAGCCGGGAAATAGTTGTTCTATTGGAATATAGTTTTTTTAAAAAACAACTATAGTGAAAAACTCAGGTAAGTTTTACGAACGAACGAAGGAAGAAACGAAGTGATAGGATACTAGGATACGATGATACGATTGGATAGATTGAAAGATAGATAGATAGATAGGATACATAATATGATAGGATGAGATAATAAACAAAAGGAAAGAAAGAAACGAAGTAACGATAGGATACATAGGATACTAGGATACAGAGATAAGATTGGATAAATAGAAGATAGGATACGATAGGATAGATAGAACGATTGAA
Source organism: Gonioctena quinquepunctata (assembly GCA_018342105.1). Taxonomy (NCBI): domain Eukaryota; kingdom Metazoa; phylum Arthropoda; class Insecta; order Coleoptera; family Chrysomelidae; genus Gonioctena; species Gonioctena quinquepunctata. The sequence goes on along the minus strand of JAFIRS010006859.1, from coordinate 25,749 downwards.
CGATTCGAAACGACGAAAAGAAAGGAAACGAAGATAATGATACGATAGAAGATAAAGACTAGAATGGGTCAAGGAACTGTAAAAGGAACCTATTCTGTTACATATTTCGAAGTTTTTCGAATTAATCATTAATTTTACAATTAAATTATTTATGGAAAATAGATTATTAATTGTCAAAAGGCTCAAAGACCAACATTAACAACTCACAACTAGAATTTATACTTACACACCAACTAAAGAGTTTTTACTATCCAAGTAATTATAGTCCTTCATGCATACCAGTTAACATATTCAATCTAATTTTATTAATAAACTCATCATAAATTTCAAATTTCATACATACCCAACAGATATATACCAAATAATTCCATCTACGGAAATTATCGAACTAGATGTCCATAGTAGTGTTTGGCCATCGTAGCGGAATATAGCTGTTTGCCATCCGTAGGGGATATAGCTGTTTTGCTGAAAAGACTCAGATTGGCAGACTGTAAACAGGAAAAAAACCACTAGGACAAACCTTCTTTGCCATACAGAAACCAATATTCCCAAACAAAAATCTCAAAAAGTTTGGATGTACTTGAATAAAATTCCGCATACTGTGACTGAAGAAAATATCCAAGATTTTCTGAAGCGAAAAACGGGAGATAGTCATGAAAACTTCGTAGTGAAAGATCTCAAAGAAAACAGCAGCTTAAAAACATTTGTTATCACAGCTGACTTCAAGTTTAAAAACCAATTTTATAACCCCAGTTTTTGGCCCAGGGAAATAGGATACAGAAGATTCGATTTCAACAAACATTATATCAAACACAATACCAGAAATGTTCTAGATACGGAAGATCAAACAAGACCAGCTTCTTTTTTAGATTAGACGAATCCTGTGACTCTATACCCACCCATACTAATCGGGTTTCTCTACAGCCCACAAGCAAGAGTAATTTGAATAAACCAAACTGTGATATATTACATGAAAAATTAGCGAGAAAAGATATGGTGAGCATTTTCCACATAAATATTCAAAGCCTCTCCAACAAAATTAATGAAATTAGCATCTTTTTGGATTTTTATAACTTCGAAATAGTGTGCATTTCCTGGCATTGGTTGAATTCTGAGAACTTAAAACACATAAATATCTCCGGATATAATTTAGCATCATTCTACTGTGGGAAAGCACAATCTCCACGGGGGTGTAGCAATCTTCACGAAAGATACTCCAAATTTGAGCAGCTTAATCTTATAGAGTTCAACACTGAAAACCATTCTGAATTCTGTGGAATAAAACTCACTTCCACTAAACTTTTAATCATTACTCTCTACAGATCCTGCCTTGGGGATATCGATATTTTTATGGAGAACATAGATAATCTATTAAACAAGCATGCAAATAACTTTGAAAGGGTTATTCTTTTAGGTGATTTCAACATTGATTTCTTGACAAAATCAACGAGATTAACAGACTTAATGTGCATTTTTGATTCATACAACATAGTTCCTACCATAAAGATTTTACCAGAGTATCAGGAAACTCTGCCTCTTGTCTAGACAATATCATCACGAATCTAGATTGGTGAAAGGTTTAGTACGCAGGGTAATAGAACCCTGCCTCTCTGACCACTTTGGTCAATATATGTTTCTAAATGGCAAAGTTGAAGCGAGAGACTATATCATTTTCGTAGACATATCACAAAAAAATGGAATCGAAGATTGAGAGCTCACTTCTTAAAATTGATTGGAGTATATTCATGGATCCTGAGGGTGATGTCAACTTGCTATCTGATTTCATCACAGAAACCTATCAGAATCTGATCAATGAATTATTTCCTCTTCGGACATTCAAAAACATTAACAGGCCACCTGTATCATGGGTTTAGTCCTTCTCTACACAACATAAGAGAAACATTATCTAGTGTCAAAATAATTGCAGACTCTAGTAAGGGACCCAGTTGATATCCTAGCCTATAAAACTCTCAATATAATCGTATAATATTCAATTGAAGAATGCGAAAAGATCTGCATACGATGAATTCCTCGTTGCATCAAATAATAAATCCAAAGATACCTGGAAATTAATTAACTATGAAGGAAATCGTAAACTCCAAACTCAGATCTGCAATAAAATAACTGAACAAGACTTCAATGTCTACTTCACTCAGGTTGCAGAAGATATTTTAAGATCTCTACCAACTGCAAGTGAGGATAATCTACTCCTTTACAATAACTTCCTGTTCCCTGCAGCTCCTTTTTCTTAGAACCAGTCACTATTCACGAGGTTCGGGGATGCCATAAATACCTTAAAAAATTCCAACTGTTTTGATGTCTATGACCTCAACAGTGACATAATCAAATCTACATCAGATATCATTTTAGAACCGCTAACTTCCCTGATCAACTTAATTTTCTCAACTGGTACCTTTCCTGGAATATTCAAGTTTTCCAGAGTAATTCCAGTTTTTAAGAAAGGAGACAAATCTGCTCCAGAGAATTATCGTCCTATATCTCTGATCACAATATTTTCCAAAATTATTGAAATAATCATCAAGAACAGGCTCTCCAAATACTTTGAAAATAACAACTTCTTGAATGATTCACAGTATGGCTTTAGAAAAAAACGATCAACAATCATGGCATTATTGAAAGTTCTGGGAGACATAATCGAAGGCCTAGAACAAGGAAAACATACAACTTTGACGCTTTGTGACCTTTCCAAGGCCTTCGATTGTGTATCACATGATATCCTCATAGCAAAACTGGATTACTATGGAATAAGAGGTATACCCCTATCACTCATGAAGTCATATCTTGAAAACAGATTCCAATGTGTAACACTCAAAAACTCTCATTCGGACTTTTTACCTATAAGACATGGTGTTCCCCAGGGCTCTGTTTTGGGACCGTTACTTTTTGTTATATATATATATAAACGACCTATGTTCATTCCTACATCCCAATAGATGCATTTTATTTGCCGATGACACATCACTTATTTGTTCAGATGGAAACTATGATAATCTAATTCTATCATCAGCCAACATTGAAAGAGACACCAATAGCTGGCTCTCCTCTAACAAACTTAAACTCAATCAAACAAAATCGCAAAGAATAACCTTTTCATCTAATGCAAATTATCAAGCAGGACAAACTGCCACTTTATTAGGCATCAATTTTGACAATAAACTAACATGGCATTACCATACTGACCTCCTCAATAGAAAATTGGCCGGTACAATATTCCTCATTCGTCAATTGAAACATATAGCCAGCATCACCACACTGAAGACTGTTTACTTTTCACTTTTCCACTCACAACTCAGTTATGGAGTAATATTATGGGGAAATTCATCTGGTGCAGCTAATATTTTCAAGAAACAAAAAATGGTAATCAGGATCATAGCTAACGCAAGCTATATTGAACACTGTCCCAATTTTCATCAGTTTTGGAATTATGCCTCTGGCCTGTTTATACATATATAGTACTCCTACTTGAAATCCATGGAAATATTAAAAATTTCACAATGCAATCGGATGTACATAATTACTCGACAAGATCTGCTAACCTGATAAGAACACCCAGATTTCGTTTGACAAAATCGTCCAAAAACTCTCTGGATATCAGACTGTATAACATCTTACCTGAAAATTGGAAAACCCTCCAGTCTCACACATTCAAATCCACAGTAAAATAATATCTATTATACCACTGCTTTTTACTCTATAGAGGAATATTTGGAAACCCATTTGCCTCCCCATGTCTTTTCTCGCCACACTTAACTATATGATTTTATTACGTTCTCTTTCACTTGGTGATTGTTTTAATGATTTAATTTATGATTGTTTTAATGTTCTAACTTATATGTGTCCTTGATTTAGTAAATCCCAATTCTCTGTGTCAGTAACCATGTTTTATTATTTTATATACTGATGTTTTATAATTTCTATAATTTTGACAATTATCTGACCTGCTACAAACACTTGTAAAAAAGTGTAACGTTGTCAATAAATCTATCTATCTATCTATCTACCCCAAGGGTTAACAGTAATGGTCCCTATCCTAATTGGGTATGATGTTAACTTAAAAATACTTACTTAAAATTTCAAATTTTTTTCAGGTAACATGAACCGAAAGATAAGGATACTCCTCGATCAATCAATCCCTCGAAGAGGACAATATATAAGCCAGAAAAAATAGATGTTGCCATCCGTAGCGGGTATATAGCTGTTTGGCCATCCGTAGCCGGGAATATAGCTGTTTGGCCATCCGTAGCCGGGAATATAGCTGTTTGGCCTCCCGTAGCCGGGAATATAGTTGTTTTTTGAGAAAAACGAACTATAGTGAAAAAAAAACTCAGGTAAGTTTTAACGAAACGGAACGAAACGGAATGGAAAGAAACGATACGATAGGATACGATAGGATACGATTGGATACGATTGGATACGATAGGATACGATAGGATATGATTCGAAACGATTCGAAACGAAAGGAAACGAAACGATACAATACGATAGGATATGATACGAGACGAGACGTCTAGAATGGCGGCTCGTTATAGGTCGGAATTGTCAAAAGGGGCGTAACCCTGCAATTTGCAATTACAATACTATATTTCGAGTGTTTTCACTCTAGATTTCATTTGAACTTTTCCGAATTATACAAAATATATTTCATGAAAATAATATTTAACATTAATCTGTTGAAATGGGCCAAATGCGGCATTTCACGACGACCCCTCAAAAGGACGCTTAACAAATGTACCAACCATATTTATCACCAACACAACCACCAACGCCTTGAAAGAGGCTTTTTACTTTATGTCAACAGCATCATACATCTTATATGGCACTTCATGCCCAAATACCCAGAGGGTTAACAGTAATTGGTCCCTATCCTAATTGGGTATAATGTTAACTTAAAACTACTTACTTAAAATTTCAAATTTTTCAGGTAACATGAACCGAACAGATAAGGATACTCCTCAATCAATCTCAATCCCCTCGAGAGTGACAATATATAGCCAGAAAACTAGATGTGTGCCATCCGTAGCCGGGTATATAGCTGTTTGGCCATCTGTAGCCGGAATATAGCTGTTTGGCCATCCGTAGCGAATATAGCTGTTTGGCCTTCCGTAGCCGGAATATAGTTGTTTTTAAGAAAAACGAACTATAGTGAAAAAAACTCAGGTAAGTTTTAAGAAACGGAACGAAACGGAATGGAACAAACAACGATAATAAAAAAAAAACGATTGGATACGATGGATACATGATAGATAGGATACGATAGGATACTGATAGGATACGATAGGATACGATACGATAGATACGATACGATACGATAGATACGAATACGATACGATAGATAGATAGATACGATGGATACGATAGGATACGATAGGATACGATGGATACGATAGGATACGATACGATACGATGATACGATACGATACGATACGATCGAAACGATAAACGAAGAACGATACGAACGATACGATGATGGATACGATCGATCGATACGTCTAGAATGGCGGCTCGTTAAAGGTCGGAATTGTCAAAAGGGGCGTAACCCTGCAATTCGCATTACAATACTATATTTCGAGTGTTTTCACTCTAGATTTCATTCGAACTTTTTTCCGAATTATACAAAATATATTTTATGAAAAATAATATTCAACATTAATTTGCTGAAATGGGCCAAATGCGGCATTTCACGACACGACCCCTCCAAAAAGGACGCTTAACAAATGTACCAACCATATTTATCACCAACACAACCACCAACGCCTTGAAAGAGGCTTTTTTACTTTATGTCAACAGCATCATACATCTTATATGGCACTTCATGCCCAAATACCCCAGAGGGTTAACAGTAATTGGTCCCTATCCTAATTGGGTATAATGTTAACTTAAAACTACTTACTTAAAATTTCAAATTTTTTCAGGTAACATGAACCGAACAGATAAGGATACTCCTCAATCAATCTCAATCCCCTCGAAGAGTGACAATATATAGCCAGAAAACTAGATGTGTGCCATCCGTAGCCGGGTATATAGCTGTTTGGCCATCTGTAGCCGGGAATATAGCTGTTTGGCCATCCGTAGCCGGGAATATAGCTGTTTGGCCTTCCGTAGCCGGGAATATAGTTGTTTTTTAAGAAAAACGAACTATAGTGAAAAAAAAACTCAGGTAAGTTTTAACGAAACGGAATGGAACGAAACGATACAATAGGATACGATAGGATACGATAGGATACGATAGGATACAATAGGATACGATTGGATAGGAATGGATAAACGATAGGATACGATAGGATATATGTTTTCACTCTAGATTTCAGTCGAACTTTTTTCCGAATTATACAAAATATATTTTATGAAAAATAATATTTAACATTAATTTGCTGAAATGGGCCAAATGTGGCATTTCACGACACGACCCCCTTCATAAAGGACGCTTAACAAATGTACCAACCATATTTATCACCAACACAACCACCAACGCCTTGAAAAAGGATTTTTTTTTACTTTATGTCAACAGCATCTTACATCTTATATGGCACTTCATGCCCAAATACCCCAGAGGGTTAACAGTAATTGGTCCCTATCTTAATTGGGTATAATGTTAACTTAAAACTACTTACTTAAAATTTCAAATTTTTCAGGTAACATGGACCGAACAGATAAGGATACTCCTCAATCAATCTCAATCCCCCTCGAAGAGTGACAATATATAGCCAGAAAACTAGATGTGTGCCATCCGTAGCCGGGTATATAGCTGTTTGGCCATCCGTAGCCGGGAATATAGCTGTTTGGCCATCCGTAGCCGGGAATAGCTGTTTGGCTTCCGTAGCCGGGAATATAGTTGTTTTTTAAGAAAAACGAACTATAGTAAAAAAAAAACTCAGGTAAGTTTTAACGAAACGAAACGGAATGGAACGAAACGATACGATAGGATATGATAGGATACGATTGGATACGATTGGATACGATAGGATACGATAGGATATGATAGGATACGATAGGATATTATAGGATATGATGAGATACGATTAGAACAAAAGGAAAGGAAACGAAAGATACGATAGGATACGGTAGGATACGATAGGATAAGATAGGATACGATTGGATAAGATAGGATACGATAGGATACGATAGGATACGATAGGATACGATAGGATACGATAGGATACGATAGGATACGATTCGAAACGATTCGAAATGAAAGGAAACAAAACGATACGATACGATAGGATACGATACGATACGAGACGAGACGTCTAGAATGGCGGCTCGTTATAGGTCGGAATTGTCAAAAGGGGCGTAACCCTGCAATTCGCAATTACAATACTATATTTCGAGTGTTTTCACTCTAGATTTCATTCGAACTTTTTTTCGAATTATACAAAATATATTTTATGAAAAATAATATTTAACATTAATTTGCTGAAATGGGCCAAATGCGGTATTTCACGACACGACCTCCTCCAAAAAGGACGCTTAACAAATGTACCAACCATATTTATCACCAACACATCCACCAACGCCTTGAAAGGGTTTTTTTTATTACTTTATGTCAACAGCATCATACATCTAATATGGCACTTCATGCCCAAATACCCCAGATGGTTAACAGTAATTGGTCCCTATCCTAATTGGGTATAATGTTAACTCAAAACTACTTACTTAAAATTTCAAATTTTTTCAGGTAACATGAACCGAACAGATAAGGATACTCCTCAATCAATCTCAATCCCCCTCGAAGAGTGACAATATATAGCCAGAAAACTAGATGTGTGCCATCCGTAGCCGGGTATATAGCTGTTTGGCCATCTGTAGTTGGGAATATAATAATAATAATAATAATAATTAAATATACTTTAATGTCAGTAAGAGTAAATCTTGTGGACAAAGCTTGAATATAGAAGTATTACTGATGATTACAAGATTTATAAACAATATCTAAAAATAAGAGTTGTCAGTATTGTTAAAAAATATAAAAAATATATATACGTACACACACGCCCATATATATACACAAAACATACATATATAGACATGTATATACATATAAACACGTAGATGTATACACACATAAACAATTTACATATAGACACAAACACATCTACAACTTAGTGACGTCAACTTAAAAACTTACATGGATTCAAATATGCACCCTGTCAATCAAATTTATCATTGTAAAACTCCTGCAAGTTGTAATAGGGTCTATCTGCCAGAAACTTTTTAATAATTTTTCTAAAGTTTGTAATGTTCATATTCATATTCGCCTCCCTTATGTGCGAGGGGAGATGATTGTACATTTACTCCATTGTAGTAAATCGAATCTCTGATCATGTTTGATGAGGGAATTGGCAATTTCAACATGTGAGAGCGGGTGTTGTAATGACTACCTGAAGCCTCGAACATAGACACATTCTTGTATATGAGACAAACTGATTCTAGAATGAATAACGCATATACTGTTAGTATTTTTCCTTCAACAAATATGTTTCTGCAAGAATCACGGGGTTTTAGTTTACGCAAGTACCTTAAAGCACGTTTCTGCAGTACCAAGACTGATTGAAGTGCCGATGAGTTGCTAACACCCCAAAAAGGTATTCCATAACGTAAATGGGACTCTATTAGGGCGTAATATACAGTTTTGGCGATTTTAGATCCCAAATTCGACGAAGTTACTCTCAGTGCATAGCATCCAGCAGAAATCTTGCTTTTGAGATGCTTGATATGTCCGTCGAATTTGAGCTTATTATCAATATGGATACCTAGGAATTTAGTTAGAGGCTTGTTCTCGATCAATATATTATTACTAAATGTAAGGTCGTCAAGAGAGCATCTGAATGAAATGATGTTTGTTTTTGTTGTATTGAAGGATAACAAATTTGCATCGCACCATTCCTTAATTTTTTTCATATCAGTAGATATTAAGTCGGGTAAGGTGTTAGAATTCTTGCTGTTCCATAATATCTTGGTATCATCCGCAAATAGGGTGAATTTTCCAGATATGTTCAAGTTGGTTAGGTCGTTTATGTACAACAAGAACAGAATGGGACCGAGAACTGATCCTTGAGGCACTCCGGACTTAATTTCCTTTCTTTCAGAAAGTTCTGTTGTTCTCACCATTTGATTCCTACCCGAAAGGTAAGATTCAAACCATTTGTACGTGGTTCCTCTGCAACCATACTGGTGGAGTTTTCTCAGTAAGATTTTATGGTCGACACAGTCAAACGCCTTTGACAGATCGCAAAAGACTGCAGCAGCTACATTACCGGCATTCAGCTTTGAGTAAGTGTCATATAGAAATGAAAAAATAGCATCATTCGTGTTTTTATTATTTTGAAAACCAAACTGATTTTCACTTAAAATGAAGTGGCGTTTTAAGAAAGCGGTTAAACGTATTTTCACCAGTTAGCTGTTTGGCCAATCCGTAGCCGGGAATATAGCTGTTTGGCCTTCCGTAGCCGGGAATATAGTTGTTTTTTAAGAAAAACGAACTATAGTGAAAAAAAAACTCGGGTAAGTTTTAACGAAACGGAATGGAACGAAACGATACAATAGGATACGATGGGATACGATAGGATACGATAGGAAACAATAGGATACGATTGGATTGGAATGGATACGATAGGATACGATAGGATATGATAGGATATGATGAGATACGATTCGAAACAAAAGGAAACGAAAGGAAGAAACGAGACGAGACGTCTAGAATGGCGGCTCGTTATAGGTCGGAATTGTCAAAAGGGGCGTAACCCTGCAATTCGCAATTACAATACTATATTTCGAGTGTTTTCACTCTAGATTTCATTTGAACTTTTTTCCGAATTATACAAAATATATTTTATGAAAAATAATATTTAACATTAATTTGCTGAAATGGGCCAAATGCGGCATTTCACGACATGACCCCCTCAAAAAGGACGCCTAACAAATGTACCAACCATATTTATCACCAACACAACCACCAACGCCTTGAAAGAGGCTTTTTTTACTTTATGTCAACAGCATCATACATCTTATATGGCACTTCATGCCCAAATACCCCAGAGGGTTAACAGTAATTGGTCCCTATCCTAATTGGGTATAATGTTAACTTAAAACTACTTACTTGAAATTTCAAATTTTTCAGGTAACATGAACCGAACAGATAAGGATACTCCTCAATCAATCTCAATCCCCCTCGAAGAGTGACAATATATAGCCAGAAAACTAGATGTGTGCCATCCGTAGCCGGGTATATAGCTGTTTGGCCATCTGTAGCCGGGAATATAGCTGTTTGGCCATCTGTAGCCGGGAATATAGCTGTTTGGCCTTCCGTAGCCGGGAATATAGTTGTTTTTTAAGAAAAACGAACTATAGTGAAAAAAAAACTCAGGTAAGTTTTAACGAAACGGAAAGAAACGGAATGGAACGAAACGATACGATAGGATACGATAGGATACGATAGGATACGATAGGATACAATAGGATACGATTGGATAGGAATGGATACGATAGGATACGATAGGATATGATAGGATATGATGAGATACGATTCGAAACAAAAGGAAACGAAAGGAAACGAAACGAGACGAGACGTCTAGAATGGCGGCTCGTTATAGGTCGGAATTGTCAAAAGGGGCGTAACCCTGCAATTCGCAATTACAATACTATATTTCGAGTGTTTTCACTCTAGATTTCATTCGAACTTTTTTCCGAATTATACAAAATATATTTTATGAAAAATAATATTTAACATTAATTTGCTGAAATGGGCCAAATGCGGCATTTCACGACACGACCCCCTCCAAAAAGGACGCTTAACAAATGTACCAACCATATTTATCACCAACACAACCACCAACGCTTGAAAGAGGCTTTTTTTTTACTTTATGTCAACAGCATCATACATCTTATATGGCACTTCATGCCCAAATACCCCAGAGGGTTAACAGTAATTGGTCCCTATCCTAATTGGGTATAATGTTAACTTAAAACTACTTACTTAAAATTTCAAATTTTTTCAGGTAACATGGACCGAACAGATAAGGATACTCCTCAATCAATCTCAATCCCCCTCGAAGAGTGACAATATATAGCCAGAAAACTAGATGTGTGCCATCCGTAGCCGGGTATATAGCTGTTTGGCCATCCGTAGCCGGGAATATAGCTGTTTGGCCATCCGTAGCTGGGAATATAGCTGTTTGGCCTTCCGTAGCCGGGAATATAGTTGTTTTTTAAGAAAAACGAACTATAGTGAAAAAAAAACTCAGGTAAGTTTTAACGAAACGGAACGAAACGGAATGGAACGAAACGATACGATAGGATACGATAGGATACGATTGGATACGATTGGATACATAGGATACGATAGGATATGATAGGATACGATAGGATACGATAGGATATGATAGGATACGATGGATACGATAGGATACGATAGGATACGAGGATACGATTCGATACGATAGGATAGATAGATAGATAGGATACGATTGGATACAATAGGATACGATAGGATACGATAGGAAACGATAGGATACGATCCCTAACAACACAAGTACATCCTCTGTACATCCCAGGGACGTCCTTCATTTGCTACAAGGACGTCCCTGGGATATCCTTTGTCGGGACATGGTACATACTAGGGACGTTCAAGGGACATCTACTTTCCACCAAAAAGGACATCCAAGGGTTGTCCTTTTGGTACGTCCCAGGGATGTACCAAGTCCCGACAATAGACATCAAAGGGACACCCTAGGGATGTCCCAGGGACATCCCTGGGATATATGGTACGTCCCCTGGACGTCCTCATATGTCCTTTTCTTTCATTTATTTAATTTCAAAAATTTCATGGAAAATATGGAAAAAATGAAATTTAAATAAGATTCTCAACACAAAACGGGTTTAATTCAGAAACTAATTATGTCATATTGTGTATAATATAAATTCAAATGAAAAATAAACAGAAAAAGACTAGGTGAATCAGTTGAAAATTGTTCACATATTAGGGTCTTTCATTTATTGCAGGCATTGCATTATATTTTTCTCTGTGGCTTCTCTCCTTGGTCCTCCTGAAAAGTCTCTTCAATCTGTTTTTTATTGCCAATGGCTTCAGAAGATCCTGTAACAAAGATATTATTGCAGATTGAATTGACAATGAAAAAAATTACTAATACAGATATCATGTTATAGCTCTTTTGGGATTTACAATAATAGATAAAAATACTCACCAAGTATTATTGCTGCATGTGTTATGTTGTGTGTCAAGGCCCATTAGTTAACTTTGAATTTATGTTATCATTTGAATTTTCAACATTTTCATGGAAGTTCCCAACATGATAATTTTGAACAACTAGAAGGTAATGTTACATGAATATCGTCATTTACAGCCATTAATGGACTACAGGCCTTGAGGATACCTTTCTCCTACGATCCATTATATTAATATGTACCTATAATAGATTAATAAATATACTATAAACATAATATTCAGAATCGAATAAACATATCATTGGAACAATCAAGTCTTTGATCCACAAGATTACATTCAATATTTTATATTTTGATAATTATTGTTTTACCAACCTTAAACTCAACTTATTATTTCAATTTCTCAACTATGATATACACAACACTATAACTGATGAAATGCTTCAAATGCTCACAAAAATCGTCAAATACAATAAGGATGCTGCTAATCTTTTTACATCGAACAAAGAAAAGTTAGAAACTTGAATATTATGCAAAGTGAGGTTAACTTGTTAACAGATCACCAAATAATTCAAACAATGTTGCCAAAGCCAAACAGGACAAAACCACAGATACCGAAATGCAATTGTGTTTGGGATTTGTGTATAATTTGAGAATTTAGATTAAGGGCATATTATGCATAAATAATTCTCTGCTTGCGAAATGGTCACTTCCCAGAAATTTCTGAGATATATTTTTATTTTCTTAATAATTATTTTCCAGAAGAAAAACAAAAATTTTCAGAACAAAATATCAACTTTGAATTTTCAATGAACATTTTGATGAGTTTCGACGATTATTATATATGATAATGGATATCAGAAAAACCAGGGACATGAATGGGACAACCTATGGATATACCAGATGGGATGTCCTCTGGACAACCTCTGCGGGACATCCCCTGGATGTCCCAATCGTGTCCTTGTACCACGGTACATAAAAAGGACATACCTAGGACATCCCTGTGTTGTTAGGGATAGGATACGATTCGAAACGAAAGGAAACGAAACTATACGAAACGATTCGATAGGATACGATACGAGACGAGACGTCTAGAATGGCGGCTCGTTATAGGTCGGAATTGTCAAAAGGGGCGTTACCCTGCAATTCGCAATTACAATACTATATTTCGAGTGTTTTCACTCTGGATTTCATTCGAACTTTTTTCCGAATTATACAAAATATATTTTATGAAAAATAATATTTAACATTAATTTGCTGAAATGGGCCAAATGCAGCATTTCACGACACGACCCCCTCCAAAAAGGACGCTTAACAAATGTACCAACCATATTTATCACCAACACAACCACCAACGCAACCACCAACGCCTTGAAAGAGGCTTTTTTTTTACTTTATGTCAACAGCATCATACATCTTATATGGCACTTCATGCCCAAATACCCCAGAGAGTTAACAGTAATTGGTCCCTATCCTAATTGGGTATAATGTTAACTTAAAACTACTTACTTAAAATTTCAAATTTTTTCAGGTAACATGGACCGTACAGATAAGGATAATCCTCAATCAATCTCAATCCCCCTCGAAGAGTGACAATATATAGCCAGAAAACTAGATGTGTGCCATCTGTAGCCGGGTATATAGCTGTTTGGCCATCCGTAGCCGGGAATATAGCTGTTTGGCCATCCGTAGCGGGGAATATAGCTGTTTGGCCTTCCGTAGCCGGGAATATAGTTGTTTTTTAAGAAAAACGAACTATAGTGAAAAAAAACTCAGGTAAGTTTTAACGAAACGGAACGAAACGGAATGGAACGAAACGATACGATAGGATACGATAGGATACGATAGGAACGATGGATTGTAGGATAGGATACAATAGGATAGATAGGATACGATAGGATATGATAGGATATAATGAGATACGATTCGAAACAAAAGGAAACGAAAGGAAAAGATATGAAACGATACGATTCGATACGATAGGATACGATGGGATACGATAGGATACGATAGGATACGATAGGATACGATAGGATACGATAGGATACGATAGGATACGATTGGATACAATAGGATACGATAGGATACGATAGGATACGATAGGATACGATAGGATACGATAGGATATGATAGGATACGATTCGAAACGATTCGAAACGGAAGGAAACGATAGAAACGATACGATAGGATACGATAGATACGATACGATACGTCTGGAATGGCGGCTCGTTATAGGTCGGAATTGTCAAAAGGGGTGTAACCCTGCAATTCGCAATTACAATACTATATTTCGAGTGTTTTCACTCTAGATTTCATTCGAACTTTTTTCCGAATTATACAAAATATATTTTATGAAAAATAATATTCAATATTAATTTGCTGAAATGGGCCAAATGCGGCATTTCACGACACGACCTCCTCCAAAAAGGTCGCTTAACAAATGTACCAACCATATTTATCACCAACACAACCACCAACGCCTTGAAAGAGGCTTTTTTTTCACTTTATGTCAACAGCATCATACATCTTATATGGTACTTCATGCCCAAATACCCCAGAGGGTTAACAGTAATTGGTCCCTATCCTAATTGGGTATAATGTTAACTTAAAATACTTACTTAAAATTTCAAATTTTTTCAGGTAACATGAACCGAACAGATAAGGATACTCCTCAATCAATCTCAATCCCCCTCGAAGAGTGACAATATATAGCCAGAAAACTAGATGTGTGCCATCCGTAGCCGGGTATATAGCTGTTTGGCCATCTGTAGCCGGGAATATAGCTGTTTGGTTATCCGTAGCCGGGAATATAGCTGTTTGGCCTTCCCTAGTCGGGAATATAGTTGTTTTTTAAGAAAAACGAACTATAGTGAAAAAAAACTCAGGTAAGTTTTAATGAAACGGAATGGAACGAAACGATACGATAGGATACGATAGGATACGATAGGATACGATTGGATACGATTGGATACGGGATACGTAGGATACGATAGGTATGATAGGATACGATAGGATAGATAGGATATGATAGGATATGATGAGATACGATTCGAAACAAAAGGAAACGAAAGGAAACGAAACGAGACGAGACGTCTAGAATGGCGGCTCGTTATAGGTCGGAATTGTCAAAAGGGGCGTAACCCTGCAATTCGCAATTACAATACTATATTTCGAGTGTTTTCACTCTACATTTCATTCGAACTTTGTTCCGAATTATACAAAATATATTTTATGAAAAATAATAGTTAACATTAATTTGCTGAAATGGGCCAAATGCGGCATTTCACGACATGACCCCCTCCAAAAAGGACGCTTGACAAATGTACCAACCATATTTATCACCAACACAACCACCAACGCCTTGAAAGAGGCTTTTTTTTACTTTATGTCAACAGCATCATACATCTTATATGGCACTTCATGCCCAAATACCCCAGAGGGTTAACAGTAATTGGTCCCTATCCTAATTGGGTATAATGTTAACTTAAAACTACTTACTTGAAATTTCAAATTTTTTCAGGTAACATGAACCGAACAGATAAGGATACTCCTCGATCAATCTCAATCCCCCTCGAAGAGTGACAATATATAGCCAGAAAACTAGATGTGTGCCATCCGTAGCCGGGTATATAGCTGTTTGGATATCTGTAGCCGGGAATATAGCTGTTTGGCCTTCCGTAGCCGGGAATATAGTTGTTTTTTAAGAAAAACGAACTATAGTGAAAAAAAAACTCAGGTAAGTTTTAACGAAACGGAACGAAACGGAATGGAACGAAACGATACGATAGGATACGATAGGATACGATAGGATACGATTGGATACGATTGGATACGATAGGATACGATAGGAGATGATAGGATACGATAGGATATGATAGGATATGATAAGATACGATTCGAAACAAAAGGAAATGAAAGGAAACGATACGAAACGATACGATTCGATACAATAGGATACGAAGGATAGGATACGATAGGATACGATAGGATACGATAGGATACGATAGGATACGATAGGATACGATAGGATACGATAGGAACGATAGGATACGATAGGATACGATAGGATACGATTCGAAACGATTCGATACGATAGGATACAAAGATACGATAGGATACGATAGGATACGATAGATACGTTAGAATGGCGGCTCGTTATAGGTCGGAATTGTCAAAAGGGGCGTAACCCTGCAATTCGCAATTACAATACTATATTTCGAGTGTTTTCACTCTAGATTTCATTCGAACTTTTTTCCGAATTATACAAAATATATTTTATGAAAAATAATATTCAACATTAATTTGCTGAAATGGGCCAAATGCGGCATTTCACGTCACGACCTCCTCCAAAAAGGACGCTTAACAAATGTACCAACCATATTCATCACCAACACAACCACCAACGCCTTGAAAGAGGCTTTTTTTTTACTTAATGTCAACAGCATCATACATCTTATATGGCACTTCATGCCCAAGTACCCCAGAGGGTTAACAGTAATTGGTCCCTATCCTAATTGGGTATAATGTTAACTTAAAACTACTTACTTGTTAACTTAAAACTACTACTTGAAGATGTCAGAATTGAGGATAACCTAACTTTGTACGATACAAATATTGACGAATTAGTAGAAATATTGAGGAATATAAAGAATAAAAATGCAACTGGTTATGATGGAATCTCCATAAAAATTATCCAAAATCTTCCAATTAATGCATTGCAAACATTGGTATCTCTAATCAACACCTCATTCCACAATGGATTTTTTCCTGATTTTCTGAAAACATCTGTTGTCCTTCCATTATACAAAGGTGGAGATTCAGATGATCCCGCGAATCTTAGACCGATCTCCCTCATTCCAACTATAGCCAAAGTTATCGAAAAACTTGTGAAAATACGTCTGACGGATTTCCTAAGACGCCACAATATTTTAAGTGAAAGCCAGTTTGGTTTTCAAAGCAATAAAAATACGCACGATGCCATCTTTTCATTTCTTTATGATATTTATTCAAAGTTGAATTCTGGTAATGTAGCTGCTGCGGTCTTTTGTGATCTATCGAAGGCGTTCGATTGCGTTGATCATAAGATCTTGCTAAGAAAAATTCACCAATATGGCTGCAGAGAAATGACGCTCAAATGGTTCGATTCTTACTTGTCAGGAAGGAATCAAATGGTAAGAACAACAGGACTTTCAGAAAAAAAGGATATTATGTGTGGAGTGCCACAAGGATCAGTTTAGGACCCATTTTATTCTTATTATATGTCAATGACCTTGCAAATTTGAGCATTTCTGGAAAATTCACTCTTTTTGCTGATGACACGACGATATTGTGGAACAACAAAAACTCAAATGATTTACACAATGCTATATCTACTGATATGAAAAAAATCAAGGAGTGGTGTGATGCTAATTTGTTGTCTTTCAATATCGCTAAAACAAACATTTTATCATTCAGATGTGCTCTTGATGACCTGTCATTTGGTGATAACTTAGTGATCAAGAACGAGACTCAAACTAAATTTCTAGGTATTCACATTGACAATAAGCTCAAATTTATTGAACATATCAAACATCTTAAAAGTAAAATTTCTTCTGGATGTTATGCAGTGAGAGTAACTTCAATAAATTTGGGAATTAAAACTGCCAGAACGGTGTATTACGCCCTCTTAGAATCTCACCTACGTTATGGAATACCGTTCTGGGGAGTATGCAATTCATCAGCCCTTCTGTCTGTATTAGTACTGCAGAAACGGGCTATCAGGTATATGTGTAAGATTAAACCTCGTGATTCGTGCAGACACAAATTCGTTGAGGAAAAGATTTTAACAGTGATTGCTTTGTTCATTTTGGAATCGGTTTGTCTCATTTACAAAAATATGTCCCTATTTGAGGCTTCGTGCAATTCTTATAACACCCGTTCCACCGCGTTGAAATCGCCAATTCCTTCAACAAATTTGGCCAGGGATTCTATTTATTACAATGGGGTCAAGATGTTTAATCACTTGCCCTCAGATATAAGACAGGCAAATTTGACCAACAAAATGTTTAGAATAATGGTAAAAACATTTATGGCTGATAGACCCTATTATAATTTGCAAGAGTTCTATAATGATAAATTTACGTGACAAAATGTGCATATTTGAATATATGTTGTATAAGATTTTTGTTTATATTCTTCCTTGGATATAGATGTTTGTTTGTTTGGTGTAATATGTGTGTTCATTTATGTAATATTATATATGATTGTATATGTTTATATGTGTATTATATAAGTTTTGATACGATTTTTAAACAAAACGATGAACTTTATAGTGTATGTTCTAACATTACTTTTCCCTAGGTGTTTTTATATTTACATTTTATATGTTCTAGCTTTACTTTTCCGTAGGTGTTTTCATATTTTCATTTTATATTTATATTTATTTTTCACAAGCTTTGTCCACAAGATTTATTCTTAATGACAATAAAGTATATTATTATTATTATTATTATTATACTTAAAATTTCAAATTTTTTCAGGTAACATGAACCAAACAGATAAGAATACTCCTCGATCAATCTCAATCCCCCTCGAAGAGTGACAATATATAGCCAGAAAACTAGATGTGTGCCATCCGTAGCCGGGTATATAGCTGTTTGGCCATCTGTAGCCGGGAATATAGCTGTTTGGCCATCCGTAGCCGGGAATATAGCTGTTTGGCCTTCCGTAGCCGGGAATATAGTTGTTTTTCAAGAAAAACGAACTATAGTGAAAAAAAAACTCAGGTAAGTTTTAGCGAAACGAAACGGGATGGAACGAAACGATACGATAGGATACGATAGGATACGATAGGATACGATTGGATACGATTGGATACGATAGGATACGATAGGGTAATTGTGCCTCAGCAAGCAGAGTTTTCATTCTGCAGAAATATGCTGTGAGGATTTTAAGTAAAATAAGCTCTAGGGACTCATGTAGGGATTCATTTAAGAAATTTAATATTTTAACTATGGCAGGAATATATATTTCAGAAACCTGTGTATACATTTTTAAAAATCAGAGTACCATGGCTGAATTTTATAATAGATTGCCAGAAACTATAAAGGTTGCAGAATGTATTTACATTCAAAAATGACGAAAGATTCATTATGGATAAAACTTGTTATTCTATTGACGAATTTTCCACTAACTTTAACTTTATTTTAACATGTACTATCCAATAATATTTATTGTTTTTATGATTTATGTAATCTTGAGTGTATGTACTTAGACATGTATCCGGTGACTTCTTTCAGATTTATTATTGTATCATGATGTCAAACAGAGATATTGTATCATGTGCAATTTTTATTAACTGAAATAAAGATATATTATTATTATTATTATTATTATTATGATAGGATACGATAGGATATGATAGGATATGATAGGGTATGATGAGATACGATTCGAAACAAAAGGAAACGAAAGGAAACGAATGTCAAACAGAGATATTGTATCATGTGCAATTTTTATTAACTGAAATAAAGATATATTATTATTATTATTATTATTATTATGATAGGATACGATAGGATATGATAGGATAGATAGGTAGATGATACAAAAAAAAAAAATAAATAAGATAGATAGGAAAGAGGTGAAAAAAAAAAGTAAAAAAAGAAGTACGATTCGAAACGATTCGAAACGAAAGGAAACGAAACGATACGAAACGATACGAAACGATACGAAACGATACGAAACGATACGATAGGATACGATATGATACGTCTAGAATGGCGGCTCGTTATAGGTCGGAATTGTCAAAAGGGGCGTAACCCTGCAATTCGCAATTACAATACTATATTTCGAGTGTTTTCACTCTAGATTTCATTCGAACTTTTTTCCGAATTATACAAAATATATTTCATGAAAAATAATATTCAACATTAATTTGCTGAAATGGGCCAAATGCGGCATTTCACGACACGACCTCCTCCAAACAGGACGCTTAACAAATGTACCAACCATATTTATCACCAACACAACCAACGCCTTAAAGAGGCTTTTTTTTATTTAGTCAACAGCATCATACATCTTATATGGCACTTCATGCCCAAATACCCCAGAGGGTTAAAGTGATTGGTCCCCATCCTAATTGGGTATAATGTTAACTTAAAACTACTTAATAAAATTTCAAATTTTCAGGTAACATGAACTGAACAGATAAGGATACCCTCAATCAATCTCAATCCCCTCGAAGAGTGACAATATATAGCCAGAAAACTAGATGTGCCATCCGATCGGTATATAGCTGTTTTGCATCCGTAGCCGGGGAATATAGCTGTTTGGCCATCCGTAGCCGAGAATATAGTTGTTTGGCCTTCCCTATGTGGAATATAGTTTTTTTAAGAAAAACGAACTATAGTGAAAAAAAAAACTCAGGTAAGTTTTAATGAAACGGAATGGAACGAAACGATACGATAGGATACGATAGGATACGATTGGATACGATTGGATACGATAGGATACGATAGGATATGATAGGATACGATAGGATATGATAGGATATGATGAGATACGATTCGAAACAAAAGGAAACGAAAGGAAACGAAACGAGACGAGACATCTAGAATGGCGGCTCGTTATAGGTCGGAATTGTCAAAAGGGGCGTAACCCTGCAATTCGCAATTACAATAACTATATTTCGAGTGTTTTCACTCTAGATTTCATTCGAACTTTTTTCCGAATTATACAAAATATATTTTATGAAAAATAATATTTAACATTAATTTGTTGAAATGGGCCAAATGGGGCATTTCAACATGACCCTCCAAAAGGCCCTTTAACAAATGTACCAACCATATTTATCACCAACACAACCACCAACGCCTTGAAAGGGCTTTTTTTTTACTTTTATGTCAACAGCATCATACATCTTATATGGCACTTATGCCCAAATACCCCAGAGGGTTAACAGTAATTGGTCCCTATCCTAATTGGGTATAATGTTAACTTAAAACTACTTACTTAAAATTTCAAATCTTTTTAGGTAACATGAACCTAACGGGATAAGGATACTCCTCGATCCAATCCACCCCTCGAGGTGACAATATATAGCCAGAAAACTAGATGTGTGCCATCCGTAGCCGGGTATATAGCTGTTTGGCCATCTGTAGCCGGGAATATAGCTGTTTGGCCATCCGTAGCCGGGAATATAGCTGTTTGGCCTTCCGTAGCCGGGAATATAGTTGTTTTTTAAGAAAAACGAACTATAGTGAAAAAAAAACTCAGGTAAGTTTTAGCGAAACGGAACGAAACGGAATGGAACGAAACGATACGATAGGATACGATAGGATACGATAAGATACGATTGGATACGATTGGAAACGATAGGATACGATAGGATATGATAGGATACGATAGGATATTATAGGATATGATGAGATACGATTCGGAAACAAAAGAAAGGAAACGAAACTATAGGATACGATAGGATACGATAGGATAAGATAGGATACGATTGGATACAATAGGATACGATAGGATACGATAGGATACGATAGGATACGATAGGATACGATAGGATACGATAGGATACGATTCGAAACGATTCGAAACGAAAGGAAACGAACGATACGATAGGATACGATACGATACGAAGAGACGAGACGTCTAGAATGGCGGCTCGTTATAGGTCGGAATTGTCAAAAGGGGCGTAACCCTGCAATTCGCAATTACAATACTATATTTCGAGTGTTTTCACTCTAGATTTCATTTGAACTTTTTTCCGAATTATACAAAATATATTTTATGAAAAATAATATTTAACATTAATTTGCTGAAATGGGCCAAATGCGGCATTTCACGACACGACCCCTTCCAAAAAGGACGCTTAACAAATGTACCAACCATATTTATCACCAACACAACCACCAACGCCTTGAAAGAGGCTTTTTTTTACTTTATGTCAACAGCATCATACATCTTATATGGCTTTTCATGCCCAAATACCCCAGAGGGTTAACAGTAATTGGTCCCTATCCTAATTGGGTATAATGTTAACTTAAAACTACTTACTTAAAATTTCAAATTTTTTCAGGTAACATGAACCGAACAGATAAGGATACTCCTAATCAACCCTCAATCCCCTCGAAGGTGACAATATAAGCCAGAAAACTAGATGTGTGCCATCCGTAACAGGGTATATAGCTGTTTGGCCATCCGTAGCCGGAATATTGCTGTTTGGCCATCCGTAGCCGGGAATATAGCTGTTTGGCCTTCCGAGTTGGGAATATAGTTGTTTTAAGAAAACGAACTATAGTGAAAAAAAAACTCAGGTAAGTTTCCAACAAACGGAATGAAACGAAATCGATCGATAGGATATATAGGATACGATAGGATACGATAGGATAGATTGGATACGATTGGATACGATAGGATACGATAGGATGATAGGATATGATAGGATGATGAGATACGATTCGAAACAAAAGGAAATGAAAGGAAACGATACGAAACGTTTACGATTGATACGATAGGATACGATAGGATACGATAGGATACGATAGGATACGATTGGATACAATGGGGATACGATAGGATACGATAGGATACGATAGGATACGATAGGATACGATAGGATATGATAGGATACGATAGGATACGATAGGATACGATAGGATACGATAGGATACGATAGGATACGATAGGATACGATTCGAAATGAGAAACGAAACGAAACGATACGAAACGATACGAAACGATACGAAACGATACGATAGGATACGATACGATACGTCTAGAATGGCGGCTCGTTATAGGTCGGAATTGTCAAAAGGGGCGTAACCCTGCAATTCGCAATTACAATACTATATTTCGAGTGTTTTCACTCTAGATTTCATTGAACTTTTCCGAATTATACAAGGGGCGTAACCCTGCAATTCGCAATTATCCCCAAAAGGACGCTTAACAAATGTACCAACCATATTTATCACCAACACAACCACCAACGCCTTTAAAGGGCTTTTTCACTTAATGTCAACAGCATCATACATCTTATATGGCACTTCATGCCCAAATACCCCTGAGGGTTAACAGTAATTGGTCCCTATCCTAATTGGGTATAATGTTAACTTAAAACCACTTACTTAAAATTTCAAATTTTTTCAGGTGACATGAACCGAACAGATAAGGATACTCCTCAATCAATCTCAATCCCCCTCGAAGAGTCAATCAATCAATATATACTTTATTGTCTGAAGAGTTGATTCTTATTGACAAAGCTTGAAAATAGAAAAAAAATAATATATATAAGAAATGTACAGATAATTAGATACGTGAATGTCAAGTGGATAAAATGTACGAACATAAAAGATAAATATTACATATCTAAATAAAAAACATATTGTCAATCTACTTTAAAAAAGAAGGACTATTGAAACAACACATTATAAACAAACACATTAATAAAATACTATGTCATTAACAAAAGGGTAACTAACTAACTAACAATTACCACCCTTAGTCAAGTCAAGTCAAAATATATTTATTGTCAAAGAAAATAGGTCTTGTTGACAAAGCATGAAATACACATATAATAGAACACATGTCAAAAAAACAAATATATAGTCATTACAAACATCAAAATTTCAGATTTCACAAACAAAAACACAAAAACTGAATAAAAAACATAATGGTTTGTTTAGGTGAACATTTAAAGT
The DNA here is from genome assembly GCA_018342105.1 of Gonioctena quinquepunctata. Classification (NCBI taxonomy): domain Eukaryota; kingdom Metazoa; phylum Arthropoda; class Insecta; order Coleoptera; family Chrysomelidae; genus Gonioctena; species Gonioctena quinquepunctata. The sequence continues at coordinate 1,864 of JAFIRS010006859.1, read as the reverse complement.
CTGGTTAGAATTACAGGTTATCTCTCGTTAGAATTTACAGGTTATCATAGTAGAATTCATAGATCGAATAATAGGCCTTTGTGATTAAAAGATCTTGGACTGATCTTCGGAAATTTTTTAATTCTGTTATATTTTTCAGAATACTAGGAAGATGATTGTATACCTTGATACTTTCATAAATCAGAGAATGCTTAGTCAAAGCGAATTTTGGAATGATTAAATAAAGCATGTGGTCCTGTCTGGTACTGCGACAATTGGATCCGGCAGAGTATATGCTAGTTTTATTTTTATGTATTAGGCATACTGTTTCCAATATGTATAAACAGGTAACAGTTAGTATTTTGTGGCTGATGAATAGGGGCTTGCAGTGACAATATATAGCCAGAAAACTAGATGTGTGCCATCCGTCACCGGGTATATAGCTGTTTGGCCATCCGTAGCCGGGAATATAGCTGTTTGGCCATCCGTAGCCGGGAATATAGCTGTTTGGCCTTCCGTAGCCCTGAATATAGTTGTTTTTCAAGAAAAAACAAACTATAGTGAAAAAAAAACTCAGGTAAGTTTTAACGAAACGGAACGAAACGGAATGGAACGAAACGATACGATAGGATACGATAGGATACGATAGGATACGATAGGATACGATTGGATACGATTGGATAGGATAGGATACAATAGGATATGATAGGATACGATAGGATATGATAGAATATGATGAGATACGATTCGACACAAAAGGAAACGAAAGGAAACGATACGAAACGATACGAAACGATACGATTCGATACGATAGGATACGATAGGATACGATAGGATACGATAGGATACGATAGGATACAATAGGATACGATAGGATACGATAGGATACGATAGGATACGATAGGATACGATAGGATACGATTCGAAACGATTCGAAACGGAAGGAAACGAAACGATACGAAACGATACGAAACGATACGAACGATATGATACGATACGATACGACGTCTAGAATGGCGGCTCGTTATAGGTCGGAATTGTCAAAAGGGCGTAACCCTGCAATTCGCAATTACAATACTATATTTCGAGTGTTTTCACTCTAGATTTCATTCGAACTTTTTTCCGAATTATACAAAATATATTTTATGAAAAATAATATTCAACATTAATTTGCTGAAATGGGCCAAATGCGGCATTTCACGACACGACCTCCTCCAAAAAGGACGCTTAACAAATGTACCAACCATATTTATCACCAACACAACCACCAACGCCTTGAAAGAGGCTTTTTTTTTACTTTATGTCAACAGCATCATACATCTTATATGGCACTCCATGCCCAAATACCCCAGAGGGTTAACAGTAATTGGTCCCTATCCTAATTGGGTATAATGTTAACTTAAAACAACTTACTTAAAATTTCAATTTTTTCAGGTAACATGAACCGAACAGATAAGGATACTCCTCAATCAATCTCAATCCCCTCGAAGAGTGACAATATATAGCCAGAAAACTAGATGTGTGCCATCCGTAGCCGGGTATATAGCTGTTTGGCCATCTGTAGCCGGGAATATAGCTGTTTGGACATCCGTAGCCGGGAATATAGCTGTTTGGCCTTTCTTAGCCGGGAATATAGTTGTTTTTTAAGAAAAACGAACTATAGTGAAAAAAAAACTTAGGTAAGTTTTAACGAAACGGAATGGAACGAAACGATACGATAGGATACGATAGGATACGATAGGATACGATTGGATACGATTGGATACGATAGGATACGATAGGATATGATAGGATACGATAGGATATGATAGGATATGATGAGATACGATTCGAAACAAAAGGAAACGAAAGAAAACGAAACGAGACGAGACGTCTAGAATGGCGG
>JAFIRS010006858.1:0-31118 GCA_018342105.1 Gonioctena quinquepunctata | reverse complement strand
AATAAAAATAATAATGGCCTTAGCTGCCGATGCCAAACACAAAAAAAAAAAAAAAATAAAAGATATGCATTCAACGCACCGAAGAAAAAAAATTGCATTTGATGGCACCGAAATAATAGGATATAAAACTTACGTCCACAATCGATAGCCGCCTAGGAGATGAGCTTCGAACTTGGTTGTTTATCAGGAGTATTGACACACCTTCACCATCGTACACCAACATGAAGACTGACGTCACAGCGATGAAATCCCCTAGTTATATAGATTTCAAAGAGGTTCAAGAGGTGGGCCTATATTTGAGATTGAGGGGTATGAGGGAGAGGGGTATGGGGGGTATGAGGATAAGAGGGGCGAAGGGGGGTTCCATAAACTGATTGAGTGGCAGCGAGACGCTACATTCAAGTCTTTGAAGGGTCTTTGAAGGGTCAACATGTCCATGATCCAACTGATATGGCGACTGTCGACGGATTGGTATTTCATTGGAAGAGAACCAATAAAAACCCGAAGGCAATAAAAATTGTCGAGACCTTTCGAACCGACCGACGGGTAAAAAGAACTTTCAACCAAAAAGCAACCTTTAAATTTCCCCAGAACAAGATATACTCAATTTCAAGGCGATTCTGATGCCAACCAATGCAATGAACTACCCAACGGAAGAATTAATGGTAATAGTTCATGGAAATACAAGAATATATTTCAAATCGTTTCCCCCCAAAGAAAGAGTCCAAAGAAGGGTAAAGGACGAAGAAGACAGCCGCTCGGTAGGAATTAATAACGATCACCCCGTAGATTGCGATCAGAACTGGAGATCGTTCAGCAAGAACACGCTTCCCATGAGAATTTGCGTTTGATGGGGTGGATTGAGGCGGCGATGGTGATGGAGGGAATAAACATGACAGCCATTGCCAAATCCCTCCGAGTTTATCTGGGCCTAGCGGACGGGAAAAAAATGATCCTTGTGATGTCGTTGTTAAAAATGAAACGGCCCAAATCGCAAATATCTACGTCTATTCGAAACCTTGTATCAACCCAAATCAATTCCTCGAAGAAGGCTGAGCGGTGGGAAGAGTTATTTCCGTACAGGGGACAACGATGGAATCATACAAGAAGATGCCCGATCTCACTCTTATTCATCTTTGACGATGTGGCCTGTGATGGACAACAGAAATTTTGAATATTTTCAATGTGCAGACACAAACACAGGGGATGCCATCTATCCTGTCAAACTTATTGGGAAAGTGTCCAAACAGCTGATACGTGACAATTAATATGATTGGCTCTTCAAACAGGACGAAATCAACTTTGCGACACGTTCGATGAACACGTTTCCCCGTCACGATTTTCGAACAATTTAAAGCTGTGTTCGGAATGTTGGTCTCAAAGCCAACACGATGCTCGTCATCGTCAAAGACTTTGATTTGAACAATGGCAGGTCCCGCAAAAAACTTTACATGTATATAAAGTATAGTTACATGACGCTTCACGTCATTCAACGTCAAATGTCGGACGAGGGTCGTTAAAGCCATGCGCAAAAAAAAATTGACATAAATGTGATGAAGCATAAGGAAAAGGTACCTAGCCCTGAAATTTGGAAAAAAACAAGAAGAGACGATACGCATTAAACTTTTAAAACCGATATCTCAACCCAAACAAATTGCCAAGTCGTCGAAAACCCAAATAAATCCTTTGAAAGTCAAGAAGGGGAGCACCCCAAGTTAAAGACGAACATGAGTCAGAAGGAGATGAAGAAGAGAATTCTCAAAGCGAGAGAAGCAGTGACGAAAAATATTATTCTGACGATAACAGCTTGTTGCCTGGAAATTTTCCGCAGCTCTAATGAACGAACATCTTAATCGATATCCCACCATGTCACGTGAATACATCGCCCAACATTGGAGAAAAAGACAAACGTATAGATAAGGTATAGGACCGTGTATGACGTCAGCCTCCCCGGGTTTGGTTTTGGGATTGATCGATCCGTTTTTAAGAAGGATACATCGAAACGGGACTTCAACAATTTGAATCAACCCCGGACTATAACAACGATATTTTACCCAGGCCCTGGAACAAAAGCGAAGATGACTTGAACGACTACCGAGACAATTGGAGTTGACTGAATGTCATAAACGAACGGTCGTTTGAAAGGCACCAACGCTGGAAATATAAACACGTTATAAAAAATAAATGAGGGAGAACGCGTCGGTCAGGGTATAAACACCAATCATTTGGTATACAATGACAATTCAATGGATTATGTCCATTGGGACGATCCCAACGGAGGTAGATCATTTGAGCTTTTGATAGCCAATCAGAGGGCTGGAAAATTATTCACATCAAAACGAAATCACGCCATCATCAATGAACCCGCGAAGCCGGTATAATAGAGTAATGACAAGCGCATTAGACCCATTCGCATCATGAGTGTCGACAAATTCGGTCATCGTTCGGGTGGGTGGTGGGGCGTAAGGAGAACACCAACTTGTCTCTAATTCCCCTCTACCGCCACCCCGAAGGCGATATCGACATGGATAACGAAATAAATTTTAAAGATCCCACGTTTGATAGTGATGCGGCACCAAAAAAATACGTGGACACCACTGGGTCAATTGAAGTCTCGCAACGTTGCCACATTCTGAAACCCCGCCAAAATCCATGAACGATGCCATTCTGCAAACGAAGAGAACACTTCTAAACACCCTTTAAAAGAAATTTGACTAGGCGTATCTGTACAAGACACCGAACATCGGACGCCATCAAGAAAAGGGTGCCGATATGAAACTGATTCGGATCGAATGCTTCTTTGGGTGGTAAAATGACGGAATTGTCCAAGCATCTGTATTGGGTACGATATCAACATTATCGTTGAAGATGCGAAAGCCGGTGGCAGTACTTATAAAACCGGTAGAAAAATTATTTTGACGACCTACGGAATTGAAGGTTGGACGATCTATGGCAAATGGACTTCGAAATGATAAGTTTTTTCGGAAAATGAGGGTTTTAAAATGATTATGGTCGTCATGACTTTTTCCAAATTTTGTGGACTCACCTTTATAAAGACAAACGAACTACCTTAAGGAAGTTCATCTTAATTATAGAAACCCCTTTTGTTGAAGATGATCAAATGTAGTACCTCTGTTTCCCGGATTTCACACAAATTTTAAAGTTGAACGAACCCTAACCTAATTGTCTCGCACCCACCTCTACACCAACCCAGTGTCCATCTCAACCAGTAAGTAACCTCATTCTTAAAAAGCTAGTCCAACATGATCGGGAAGAGTAAATCATAGAGAAACTAAAAATATATATTCTTAATTTGTCTATGAATAACATGGAAAAAGTGTTCTATACTTAGGAAAGAATAATAAATAATTTTCATGAATAACATGGACAAGGTTCTATACTTAGAAAGAATAATAAATCATACGATTAAACTGGTTGGAAAAAAAATATTCCCCCCTTGGTTTGAGGGATTGTTTACCTGAACAAGGCGTTTCATAAAATTAAGATCGAACTTCATTTAAGGTAAGTCTGTTTGATCTTATAATTATATTTCACGCTTGTTCTCTAGATCAAATGTAGATGTTTAAAATGTTAAACGTAGAGAGCAAGTTTAATGCAACCAATAAGTTCCAAAAAAAAAATCAATGATTCATTTTCAATACGTAAAAATAAATTTCATTTTGTATATTTATTCAACATCTTATCTAAATAAGGAACTAGTATTTATAAAATATTATAAACCTAAATTTAAAATTGTATTAGAAAATTATCTTTAGTTGTAACTGGAGGTTATAAACTAACAAAAAGTCCAGCCTGCGGAAATTTTTTTTTAAAATAATTTTGGGACCCTTCAATTTGGGCAGCAGATGCGGGAAGCATGCCTCGTACTATGTCCCCCTAAATATGTCAGTATCTACCATTTTTTTCCCCCAATACCATCTTAATCCAGCGACCAAGATTTTTGGTTTGAAGCTGCTAAATAAGGTTTTTGTAGGTTAAAAATCAAATTAGAATACTGGATCTGAAGGACGAAGTTTTCATTAAATAATATTTAAGTGTTCTAGCCAAACATTTTGGATTTTCCTGAAAACAGGTAGATTTAAAAGTGGTTGGAATTAATTTTCCCTGAAGTTTTAATTTTATCGGGAATTTGTATTTGAATAGCATCTGCTTTCTGGATTATATTATTGATATTAATTAACGATAACGTTTAAACCCGTTGAGCTGTGGTAAACCAAAGCACTACCAACTTTTGTGTAAGCGAATTTAATGGAAAAGTTCTTATTGGGCCCAAATTTTTTTATTTTTTTATATATAATCAAGAACTACACTTGGATCCCAAGTCTTATCATATCTAGGAAAGAAAGGTCTCTCTGCTTCATTATTGAAATTCTCTGTTGAAAATTTCATTATAGAAAGAATATCCTTTCAAAAAAAAATAGAGATTATTGTTTTTACAAAATAACCACACATCTTTAAGGTGCTGCTATATTGTTCATGGTGGAAGATCAAATAGAAGAAATTAATATATTAATACTTTCCAAAAGGAACTCCTCTTAATTCAAAGCTTTCTGACGAGATACCTACCAGAAGTGAATTCTTCCTCCGTAATGTGTGTAACCTAAATGTACAATAGTAAATGTTTACTTGGATGAAGGGTTGAAGGTCGATACTAATAATTTATGAAACAAAGGGGAAACCCATGTTGTAGGCCAGTAAGTATAACTACAATTCCCTTTGCTTCATCAAATGATCTTTTGTAGAACTCTGGAAATCAACGTGAATGGTGGAAATGCTAAAACTTATAATTATTCCATGCCACTGTGAATGCATCAGCAGTTATGGAGTCCCGGGGTCCTTTTTCCATGATATACATTTTCAACATTTTGCATTTACTATCGAAGCGAACAAAATTAATTGGAGGTTCCCTGAATTTTTCACGATTTGAACAGAAACAGAATCTGAAAGTTTATATTCCGTTTCGGAAGGTAATTTCCTACTCTAAATCCGCTTCAGAAATATTTTTTGAAGAAATATAAGCTGCAAATATTACTATATTTCGTGATTCACACCACTGCCATATTCTCTTTGTAAGGTTATTCAATTTGGGGTAACGAATTCCACCCTATACGATTAATTAAGATATGGCAGTGGCATTATCGATTCCTGACTAAAATATTAATTTTCCCTGACTTTAGAAAACATTTCAAATTCAGAAAGGCGGCAAGTAGTTCAAAGTAATTAAAATAAAGAATGCTCTTCTTTGTCCAGCTGCCACTGATTATTCGAAAATCCCCTTCCAGCAAGACTAGCATCTGAAAATATTTCAATGTCAAACTTTTTTTTTATGTAGGATTTCCTCATTTAAATATGTGTTCCTTCCACCAAGAAAGATATTCATTGATTAATTCGATATTAACATAGAGCATCATAATTATTATTATTCATGCTGAGAGCAATGAACCTTTGCCTCTCGAACCTCTTTGTGAAAAGCCAACTATATGGTATAGCTGGGCATGCTGCAACTAGCTTTCCCTACAAGTTGAGAAAATATACAGGTCTCCCCAAAGAAAAGTGATTAATAAGGGTAGATATTTCTTTTTGTTTTTCCAGGGGAAATTTTGAGCACATAGGATCAGAATCGAATAAAACCCTAAAATCTACAACATTTGAGAGGTGACAATTGACTATTCTCAAGATTAATGACAAAACCTAACCCTCTCAAGTGGTTACAAGTAACCATTATGTTATATTCACATTCTTTCATGAGCTTTGTATCAAAAAGAAAATCATCTAGGTAAACAATTGATATTAAACCTGAAACGTAAATAGTGAATAACGGGTTTAAATAACTCTTTGTAAAACATATGGTGCACTACAAAGTTCAAAGGGTAAGCATGAATTCATAGAACTGTTGAAACTGAACCTTAAGAATTTCCTATCACATTCTTTGATGTTCACCAAAAAACAGGCTTCATTTAGGTCTATTGATTCTAAAAGCAATCTTGTGTTATAAGTTTGGCAGCATATCATTATTTTCCGTCTTAAAGTGTTTCACTTCTAAATATTGATTGAGATTCTTCAAATTGAGAATCAACCTCTTTTCCCATTTTGTTTTGGCACCAAAAATATTCCTGAAAGGAATTGACCCTCATATGGCTAACACCTTTGTATTGCACCTATTTCTAATACATGTGATATTTCTTCACTGATAAACTGATGTTCGGCTACAGACCACCTTCGATTCGAGGTGATTCTCTCGCATTTCATTCTTTTTAATGGTAAAGAGAAAATTATAGCATCGTAGTAACAGACTGCCATTTATGGATGAAATATTTCAGCTGACCAGCTCTAAAACTCACGTTAGTTATATTCGACGATGACTTCTGTAGGTCTTATCCTTCCTTGGACAAGATGCTTCAGTAATGACTTTGATGATAGTTTGGGGTCTGCCCTGATTGTCCCTGGTTTTGCCACCCAGATGGAAGTTTCGCCTGAGTGGCTTCTTAGAGTTTAAATTTTGTTATAAACTTGTTTCTCTACTCTTGCTGTCTTACGGAGTTCGACACCAGCTCTTTCAATACGCCTTGTTTGTTTTAAGACGTTCTGTTGAATTGTCACCGAACAGAAAACCATCTAATGATGTGTTCTCAATCATATCCTTCAGACTTTGATCTAAATTCATGCTGACAAGATTTTGTCTTGCAGTAGATTGTTTTATAGTGCAAATCCGCAATCAAGCGAGCGGAATCACTCAAGGCTTCAATCAAGTCTAAGTTATTTCTTCCCTCCACAGTTTCGTCTTCTGATTTTATTAACTTTGTTTAGCATTTCCCAATTGTTGTCAAGGTAGCCCTTGTTTGGGATTATTCCAATTCAAGGGAAGTATCTCTGGTCACTGCTGGGTCCTTGGCTGCTACCTTGATTTCTGGATTTTACTTAGGGGGAGCTAATACTGGTGCAATTACTTGGAGTAGGATACTTTTAAGAAAAAATAGCTTCCTTAGAAGGATCATCCAAACCTTTCATCAAGATGGCATCCCATCTTTTTGCCAAATCATAATGAATTTCTTCAATCTGCTTTAGTGAATTCTCTTCCAAAAGGCCACCAAGAGCATTTATAATGTTTTCATTAGGGACACGTCAACAAACTCTATTTATAGAGGGTCGTCTCCCTCGATTGTAGGTTTTCTCACCTGGAAAATAAGAATAACTGATGGAAAACTAACCTCTCTTGTGTACACCTCATCCACTAATAGTTGTAGGCATCTCGCCCTAACAAGCACCGATCAGGCATCTCGCCCCAACAAGCTCCAATCGGCATCTCGCCCGAATGTATTAGGTATCTCACCTGGAAAATCAGGCATCTCGCCCGTTATCTAAGCATCTCGCTTAGTTTCTCACCTATATTCCCTGTCGGGAGAATTTATTCTGCTGTCACTACTGACAGAACCTTCCGACTCGGCGTCTTTTCAACCTTTTAAGTTTTTTCCTCAAATGATAGTTTTTCCTTTTCAGAATATCGAAATCCTCAGAGGATGACGATGACGAAGAGGAACTTGACCTGTATCTTTTCTGTTTCCATTTCACAAATTAACTTGCTCTATCAAGAGTAACGTGTGACCACGTTCCACGCAAACAAAGGAATGAGGTTACTTACTGGATAGAGATGGGACACTGGAGTTGGTGTAGAGGTGGGTGCGAGACAATTAGGTTCGGGTTCAGTTACAACTTTAAAAATTTGCGTGAAATCGGGAAACAGAGGTACTACATTTGATCATTGAGAACAAGGCGTGAAATATAATTCAAAACGGGAGAGGAAATCACCAGAACTTTCAATGATATATTGAATCATACGAAACGGTGTCCAAAAAATCTAGAAACCGATCAAGGTACGGAATTTTTCAATGCCAAATTTCAAAGTTTATTGGAAAAACGCGAAATCAATCACTACAATATGTTTACGGTGATGAAAGCGGCCATAGCTGAGCGTGTAATCAGAACGTTGAAGTCCCAATTGTACAAATACTTTAGTTTGAACGGTACATACAAATGGAAAGGCAAACCGAATGAGGTGAACAAAGAGAACGAAAGTCGTATTTTACATCGAATTTATCGAGCGAATCGTTGGGGAAAAAGCGTTGAACCGCGGAAATTCAAAGTGGGGGACATTGTTCGCATTTCCAAGACAAAGCATATTTTTCAAAAAGGTTATAAGCCTAATTGGACGACAGAATCATTCAAAATCATTCGTGTTCAAATAGGTTATCCAAATACGTATATGCTTGAAGATATATACGGTACACCCATTGAGGGGGCTTTTTACGAACAAGAATTGCAAAAAACCGCGCGAATCCCGACATCTGTCTCGTGGAAAAAGTATTGAAAAGACGAGGAAAGAAAATGAACGTTAAATGGCTTGGTTTCGATAACACACACAATAGTTGGATAGAGGATGACGCAATAGTTTAGCATCGGCGGCGGCAGCTATAAGCTATGACATGTCTGGCGTGGGTGGTAGTGGTGGGGGAAACATTATTCATACATTTGGCGGTAACGAGACGGCGTCAGTCATCAGTCGTCATCATCATCACCAAGACAGTCAAGACAGTGGTTATTGTTCGAGCGACATGTCAACCATAACGTACGCCAGCCCCGTTTCACCGCTATCACCTGAAAATTATAATCAGCAGCTAGATGATATGTTAGAGGGTTTCTAATTCTGTTGTACCAGTCCACGAAAATATCGTTCAGCACCTAAGAATGGGCCTGTTCACCGAACGATTGGCAACCCTTTTGGATGACTTCTTTTGGAGCCCCCTTCCCCGATATCCTCCCGATCAAAACGATTATGTGGAATTCTTGTGTGGAGACTATTGTAAAGTTACGCAATCAGTTTGGGAAGATTTATGTTCAAGTTGAAAAACACGGAGTGAACTTCCTTCTCAACCAGGACGAAGTCGAACAGCTGATACGAGTCCACCGAAGCTTGGTGTCCGATCGAGTGGCTATGTTGGAGAATATAAACTTTTGTGCTCATTATCATAATATAATTGAGGTTATAAATACATTTTTCTTCAATCAACCGCAAGTATGCTTCGGGAGATTGGAACTATTCCAAAAACTATGTGAACTTTCATCAGAAGATAATGCATTGAAAGAATTCCTTTTCTATTATAGAATCAAAGTTGTGAATGATTTATGTTTAAATAAATATGTATGTGTGTATTTCAGTTTTCTGTCCATCTCTCCTTATCCTTTTCTCTTTAGGTGGGTTGAGTTCCCAATTGGAAAAAATTAAATAAAGTTGAAAAAATAAAGTTGAGATAAAAATGAGAAAAAATAAAATAAAAATAATGTTGAGAAAAAAATAAAAATACTTGAGAAAAAAAAAATGAAAAAAATAATTGAAAAAAAATTTAAATAATTGAGTTTTTTTTTTTTAAATAATCAAAGTGACAACAGTCGTTTTTCATTCAATAATCAAAGTGTCTGTGACGTCACGACTTGGTCTGTCACATTTTCATAGATGGCAGCACTGTCACTTAGAATTAAAAAACTGTCATAGGTGTCAGAACTGTCAAATGTCATCCTAGATGGCAGCACTGGCACAAAACGTTACATGTCACAGACTGTGACGTTACATGTCAGCTGTTCATAGTCTGTGACAGTAAGGTGTTTGAACAGAGCTGTTCCGTCATTCAAAGTTTGACTCTTGTTCGATATGGATGTGTATGAAGACAGATTAGCGACATTTCAAAATTGGCATCACCCATATCCCAGAAAAGATTGGCCAGAGCTGGGTTCATTTATACCCAGAGAAGACATTGTTGTGTGTCTGAAATGTCGAGTTGAAGGATTCAGATGGCAGTTGGAAGATGATGCTCAACTTGATCACTTCAGTTGGAGTCCACATTATGAGTTTTTCATAGAGGAAGAAGCTGCCACTGTGAGGAGACGTATGCAGCTCGTAGATTGTCTTTTACCCAGAGACGAGGTAACAACGAACACACCTATCAACAGCAGCAGCAGCGTCCACGAAGAGACATCGCCATCCTCCTCATCAATGTCATGCAAAGTATGTTTGGAAAAGGACATGAACGTGGTTTTCATGCCGTGCAAACACTTGGCCTGCTGTGCGGAATGCTAAATGAAATTGGACAATTGTGCTGTGTGCAGAGCCCCAATTCAATACTATATGAAAGTGTTTGTATCTTAGAGAGAGATGAAGCAATATATAGAATGTGAAAATTAACTTGTGTATTTTATTCATTGTCTCATCCCACATACCTTTGAGGTTATGTTTGGAAAAAAAGTAAGGTTAGAATTCCTTCCCACCTCATTTGAAATTTGAGGTTATCGTTCCTCTAAAAGTGGGCTGTCTGAAAAAGTGAGGTTAGAATTCCTCCCCACCTCATTTGAATTTTGAGGTTATGTTTCCCCTAAAAGTGAGGTCATGTCACTCACACAAAGAACGCTGATGTTCGCGGGCGAGACTGATTGAGGTCATCGTTTTTTGAGTTGTTCAGACAAGTTTAGACAAGTCTGAACTTGTCTGGACTGGTCTCTCTATCCAATTCAGGAAAACATTGAATGAAGTGATGACACAGAGCTGATGTTGCCATCATTTCATTCAAAGTTTTTCTGTATAATAAATAAAAGTCAAAGTCGATATACACTCATTTTATTGATACATATTTTTTGAGTATGAACAATAGATTATATATTTATATATTTGTATGGATATAATAATGATAATATATTGGCTGAATATATAAATATATATATATATATATATATATATATATATATATATATATATATATATATATATATATTTTCGTGACTGTTCGATAATTTATGTAGAAATTAGTGGGAAGCAGTCAATGGTAGACCAATTAATACGATTTCTTCGTTTTTTTGTCGAGCTTTCGAAAATTTTTATTTTCTTCTTCAAGACGTAACTAAAAGTTAATACATGATTATATGATGGTATTACATAATTAGAGGATACTTACTAACATGAAATTCAGAAAAAATAATACACAAAAAGAAACATCGGTGTTACAATTTAAAATGACAAGATGACAGTCACATGACAGATACTCAGTCACATACCTAAATAATCAAAATTCCAAATGAAAGAGATACAGAGTGAGAATATAAAAATGTAAAAGTATATATAAATATAAAAAATAATAATCATTTCAAAGAGGATTAGGTGTGATATTTTCTTTATGTTTTTTTAATAGATATGTATATATTGTACTGAGGTCATCAATATCTGTTCTTCTATTCATTGTTTTTTCATTGTTGTTTATATGAACCATTTCAAGAAAGAGACGCTTATTGAGATTTTGTTCATTATCGAGAATTTTGGCATTATTATAGTCAATCACATGATCTTTATCTATTACATGTTCAGCAAAGCAACAAGATCTCACATTTCTTCTACAGTCACTTTTATGAGAGGTTATTCTATCTTTGAGCATTCTACTTGTCTGACCAATGTATACTTCATCACAGCTGCTGCAAGGAATTTCATAAATTATATTGGATTTATTTTTGATTGGTATAGGAGTTTTTAATTTTGAATGTATTTGTGATATAGTTTTCAAACTGGTTTTAGCTATTTTAACATTGTCTTCATTTTTGAACAATTGTATGAGTTTTGGTGTCAAATTATCTATATGTGGAAAAGATTTATAAATTGCAATTTGATCCGTTCTTGGTGATTGGTTTGAATTCAAAATAGAAGCAGAGGAGCTAAATAGAATTTTATTAACTAATGATTTCGGATATGAATTTTCTAAAAGAATGTTTTGAAGTTCTTTCAGACACTCATCTCTCAAGGATGGATGAGTGACCTTAACAACTCTATTTTTAAGGTTATTAATTAAATTGAGTTTGATTTTCATGGGATGGTGTGAGTGAAACTTTATGAAACGATTACTATTAACTGGTTTTCTGTACCATCTAGTAATGATTTTGTTGTTGATGGTTCTGATTAGTTTCAAATCAAGGAACTTCAAAACATTCTTTTAGAAAATTCATATCCGAAATCATTAGTTAATAAAATTCTATTTAGCTCCTCTGCTTCTATTTTGAATTCAAACCAATCACCAAGAACGGATCAAATTGGAATTTATAAATCTTTACCACATATAGATAATTTGACACCAAAATAACAATGTTAAAATAGCTAAAACCAGTTTGAAAACTATTTAAAATCCAATATAATTTATGAAATTCCTTGCAGCAGCTGTGATGAAGTATACATTGGTCAGACAAGTAGAATGCTCAAAGATAGAATAACCTCTCATAAAAGTGACTGTAGAAGAAATGTGAGATCTTGTTGCCTTGCTGAACATGTAATAGATAAAGATCATGTGATTGACTATAATAATGCCAAAATTCTCGATAATGAACAAAATCTCAATAAGCGTCTCTTTCTTGAAATGGTTCATATAAAAACAATTAAAGAAAATATCACACCTAATCCTCTTTGAAATGATTATTATTTTTTATATTTATATATACTTTTACATTTTTATATTCTCACTCTGTATCTCTTTCATTTGGAATTTTGATTATTTAGGTATGTGACTGAGTATCTGTCATGTGACTATCATCTTGTCATTTTAAATTGTAACACCGATGTTTCTTTTTGTGTATTATTTTTTCTGAATTTCATGTTAGTAAGTATTCTCTAATTATGTAATACCATCATATAATCATGTATTAACTTTTAGTTACGTCTTGAAGAAGAAAATAAAAATTTTCGAAAGCTCGACAAAAAAACGAAGAAATCGTATTAATTGGTCTACCATTGACTGCTTCCCACTAATTTCTACATAAATTATCGAACAGTCACGAAAATATCCCCTTATTTAATAAGGAATGGGGTTTTACCAAGATATCAAACATCGATATGGACTTACTAGTGTTAGAAATCTCAAGACATTGACCAAACTCAACATCAAATTAGATATTTCCCAAACATGTCAGTAATGGAGTGAGAAATATCAATTCTCTATTAGATCATGGAAGAGGAAGACTAGGACAACAAATACAAAATTTCAATATCAATTTAAAGAAAAAATTGTTGAATTTAGAAATTGGTGTTACATATTCTGATATAAGAACACCAAAAAAACTCATGTACAAAATCTTCTCGATTATGCTCTTCCAAAAAATATCATCATTGAATATAAACGCAGATTGAACATCAAATATGAGATAATATTCAATATAATAAAAAACACGAATATACGTAAACTTGAGAATTTAAAATCAGAAACAGTCTATAAAATTAAATTTCAAAATAAATGGTTCTAAAACATAACAGATTTATTGATACCTATCGAAATTCAACAATTTCTATCACTTGGTCCTAAGTTTAGTGTGTGTCCAACTGTTAAAGATTTGAGAATGGATTCACTTCTTGCAGATTTGGAAAATATTATCGAGAATTTCAATGAGAGAAGTAAAAACTTATATCGAGCACAATTCACCAATATCATAACAAACTTTTCTCATATTAATAGTAATCACATAGATCAGTTTACTATAATGTTCAATAAGTGCAAGATATATCTGAAACAACATCCTGAACTTTGTATTATCAATAGTGATAAAGGTAACGTAACTGTTGCAATGTACAAAGACGAATACATCACCAAGAGCCAGTTACTTCTGAATGATACAAAATATTATAAACCACTTAGAGCAGATCCGTCTTGCACTTTACAACAGAAAGCTAATAAAATTGTTTCTGAACTAAAGAAAAAAGCAATGATTGATGAAATAACTGCTAAAAAGTTAACTATCTACAATTCTATTACACCACGTTTTTATACTCTACCAAAAATTCATAAACCAGTTTTATCTATGAGACCAATTGTTTCTTCTATAGACTCACCAAACAGTAAAATAACGAAATTCATTACTGGAATATTGACCAACTCATATGATAACGATATCATGTGACTGACTCTTTCTCCTTCAGTGAATTCATTAACGATTTTCAATTAGCACCAAATTATGTTCTGATAAGTTTAGATGTGGTATCTCTATTCACTAACTTACCTTTAGAGTTAGTTAAACTCTGCATTGATAAACAATGGAACAAAATTAGCAATCTCTGCAATATTGAAAAACAAATGTTTATGAAGATAATTGATTTTATTTTTGACTCTACTTGTCTTGTCTTCAATGAAAAATTCTACAAACAAATTTTTGGTACTCCCATGGGATCTAACATCTCTCCAATAATATCAAGTTACGTTTTAGATGAACTTCTAGAATATTGCACAAATAAAATCACTTTCGACATTCCTTTTCTTAGGAGATATGTAGATGACCTTATCCTTTCTGTACCAGAAAACTGTATTGATGAAACTCTCAATATTTTTAACAGTTTTGATCCCAATATTCAGTTCACTGTCGAAAAAGAAACCGATAATTCAAGTCCATTCCTTGATTTGAAACTAATCAGAACCATCAACAACAAAATCATTACTAGATGGTACAGAAAACCAGTAAATAGTAATCGTTTCATAAATTTTCACTCACACCATCCCATGAAAATCAAACTCAATTTAATTAATAACCTTAAAAATAGAGTTGTTAAGGTCACTCATCCATCCTTGAGAGATGAGTGTCTGAAAGAACTTCAAAACATTCTTTTAGAAAATTCATATCCGAAATCATTAGTTAATAAAATTCTATTTAGCTCCTCTGCTTCTATTTTGAATTCAAACCAATCACCAAGAACGCATCAAATTGCAATTTATAAATCTTTTCCACATATAGATAATTTGACACCAAAACTCATACAATTGTTCAAAAATGAAGACAATGTTAAAATAGCTAAAACCAGTTTGAAAACTATATCACAAATACATTCAAAATTAAAAACTCCTATACCAATCAAAAATAAATCCAATATAATTTATGAAATTCCTTGCAGCAGCTGTGATGAAGTATACATTGGTCAGACAAGTAGAATGCTCAAAGATAGAATAACCTCTCATAAAAGTGACTGTAGAAGAAATGTGAGATCTTGTTGCCTTGCTGAACATGTAATAGATAAAGATCATGTGATTGACTATAATAATGCCAAAATTCTCGATAATGAACAAAATCTCAATAAGCGTCTCTTTCTTGAAATGGTTCATATAAACAACAATGAAAAAACAATGAATAGAAGAACAGATATTGATGACCTCAGTACAATATATACATATCTATTAAAAAACATAAAGAAAATATCACACCTAATCCTCTTTGAAATGATTATTATTTTTATATTTATATATACTTTTACATTTTTATATTCTCACTCTGTATCTCTTTCATTTGGAATTTTGATTATTTAGGTATGTGACTGAGTATCTGTCATGTGACTGTCATCTTGTCATTTTAAATTGTAACACCGATGTTTCTTTTTGTGTATTATTTTTTCTGAATTTCATGTTAGTAAGTATCCTCTAATTATGTAATACCATCATATAATCATGTATTAACTTTTAGTTACGTCTTGAAGAAGAAAATAAAAATTTTCGAAAGCTCGACATAAAAACGAAGAAATCGTATTAATTGGTCTACCATTGACTGCTTCCCACTAATTTCTACATATAATATATATATATATATATATATATATATATATATATATATATATAATATATATATATATATATATATGAAAGAGAGTAATATCGAGGGGACTGTTATAAACAAACTGGAAGAAATTTAATGGACATAGCCCTCAGAAAAAAGTATTAACCGTAGACACGTGTTTCGGGCTCTCGGCCCTCATCAGTACGGTGGAGAAGTGCAAGGATGAACAACACTTGGTAGAAAACGACAAATCAACGGAGGTAACAAACAGAAGCCAGCCGCTCATTTCGGGGGGGGTTGCGTATACTTGAATTTTTCAAAAACCCGCTCGCAGTTTTTCCCCTCCGAAGCCCATTCTCCACGAGGAGGTCCCATAACTTGAGAACATTCACGGACGGCCGATTCTCATGCCATCTCCCGAGCGTCCTCACTGGGACGGGTGTCGATATTCCTATTATGGGAAAAACCTTCGCGTGGGATAATTTCCATAATAGGCGCCGAGCCCTCAGCCGCTTTTCGTCAATTTCGCGACTGCGGAAACTACCCGGCCTAAAACTCTCATCTTTAGTCATTTCTAAGGAATCATGTATTATGCCAAAAAGTTTTTCAAACATTTCAGGCCCATTATCCCCCCCATTCGTCTCGGCCCGTCTCTCCCCTACTTCCGCTACCCTTTTGGAACGGAAGTCGGGGGAAAACCTTCCACCACCCCTACGTTCCTCCACGTAGGCCTCTTGATCAACAAAAAAATTTTTCCCCAATTTGAAAAAATTTGAGTTTCGCGGAGGTTTCATTGGAAACCCATCTTGTCTCCCCGTAATTTCGCCAGATGTGCGAGATGCCGGCTGAAACCTATTATTTTCGTGAACGACAATCTCTTTTTGAGAATTTCCACCCGACGGGCTATTTCCCTGTCGGTCAGCTCGCCAACAGAGTCTAGTTCCGAAATAACTTTTTTCTTAAAATTTTGGAAAAATCCCGAAGTGGGTTTTTCAGTTTCTAATTCATTGAAGAATCCCAAAGAGGGTTTTTCTGACAAATTTTTGGGAAATCTCGAAGGGTGATTTTCCCGAATTTTCACTCTCTGTGGACTCGCCTCTCGCGATCCCATTTCGTTTATATACAATTCATTTCCAGAAAATATATTTTCGCGGAGTATTTAAATTCCTATCTGAATCTAATTTTGGTGTCGAGACTCGAGTTGAATGGCTTTCTGAGCCATTATTGTTTTCAAAAAGAGCCGAACAAATTTGCGATTCATGTCTGTAGCAACGCTCCTCGGACCTAATTGAATTGTAGACGGGCTCATCTACCAAGGAAACGGCTTTTGGAAA
The DNA here is from genome assembly GCA_018342105.1 of Gonioctena quinquepunctata. NCBI lineage: Eukaryota > Metazoa > Arthropoda > Insecta > Coleoptera > Chrysomelidae > Gonioctena > Gonioctena quinquepunctata. Next base: position 14,160 of record JAFIRS010006858.1, on the reverse strand, counting down.
GCCAGCAAAATCTAACAATTCATTAGACAGATTCGCTGCGAATTCTGACTGTTCGTCTGTAGGCAAGCGACTCTGGCTAGTCGTGCCTACTGGAATAATTGAAAGCCGTGTTTGAAACTCGTCAATTTCTTTCGTGGATTCTTCCATAGCCGCAAATACCGAATGCCAGTGAAATTTATATTAGAAAAATTGTTTTTTTCGTCGCCTAACAGAGGTGTTGAATTTCAGACATGAATTTTGGGTTTCGCGAGGAATAACGATGTGCAATGTTATTCCTATAACTACTGAAAAAAAAATGCCGCAAGACCAGCCTGGGAGGACTGGAGGTAGGATCACGGTTTTTCAAAAACTAGGGTGGATAACGAGCGTAGTGAATCGCGCCTAACTAGGAATATTTAACTTTAACTGTATCCCAAAACAAAATGCATGAAGGTAACCTTTTCGTTGCAGGATTTGTGGAAAGTAGGAACGCGAATTGTTGTTCAGGTCCAAAGGGGTGCACTTTGGTGGGGTATTCTCGAGGAATCCCTAATGATGTCTTGACAGGCAAGGATGTTCAATCCCAATAAATATAGACTCGTAATAACTAACCTGCCCCGTGACAAATTAATCTCTAGATTCGTGGGCCCCTTTTATTGACTTGATGCCTGATAGAGAGCGAAGAAGGAAAGATCTAGATGTCTTCTTGCTCCAGCTATTTCCCTGGAGTAGCTTCTCAGGACTTGTAGAAAATCGCCGATCTGGAAATTCCTAGATGATAATATGCGAAGAATATCTTTGAAGCACTCTCTGATGTCCCTTGTATATCAAAATCGCCGATCTGGAAATTCCTAGATGATAAGATGCGAAGAATATCTTTGAAGAACTCTCTGATGTCCCTCGTATACCAAATTGGCCAGGATGAAGATTTCCGTTAAACGTGTGAAGGTGTGGAAATCTTCTTTCTTCCTCTAAGATTGCCCTTCGCCGTTGTCAGGCGGAAACTAATCCTCTTCTCCTGACACTGCTTCACCTTTTCAGTCAGACCCGAAAAACGAAGCGAAGAAATAAGATTGGTCCTTTTATCTTCAAACGTAGAGTCCTCAACGGTGAGGCACCTTCGTCAGGGTACGCTGTGGAAAACGCTAGACCGGTTGACATCCACACGATGTGAATATCGAACCCAGACTGAAACTCTTCAAAAATATATGTTTCGGCATCGACTCCGAAAAAAAAAAAAGCTTCTTTGTCTGAATTTTCTCAGCGTCGACCGTTAGAAAATAACGCTGACTATTGAGAAGGACACCTGCACGAAATCAATGGACAAACGGGGGTGTTAATATTCAAACAAATCTCCCGACATGGGACCTGGATATAAACATTTCCAAATCTAAACAAATCGTGCCCAATTTCGTTCGGAAGAATTTCCTTAGCTATGAATATATTTTATACGATATGAACTTTTATCTCCGTCCCGAAATTAAACTGAGAAATCCCCATTTGGAAAAATTATTGAATTTGAAAAAGTTACGAACATTTAGTCGCACATTTCTCTTTCTAATTTCATGAAATTTTTCAACGTGCAAGTGCGTATAACAAAGTTTTTCACATGTGCCTAGAGCTGCGTAAAAGTTAGAAACGAAGTTTTATCGTGTGAAAAGGCGATTTTCATAACAATATATATATATAATGGTTATGTGAGAGAGAGAGTGATAGAGAAAAAAAATAGCATTCATTTTTCGATTATCACGCTAACACAATAAATGGAAATTTTGGAGAAAAAAAGATTATTAACTACAAGTTGGTTGGTAGATGGGGGGTGGAGGTTGGCTATTCATTCATTACGCTATAATGGCCCCATGCAAGTGTATCGTTCGATCCGGGGATGAGTGTTCTTTTATCGTCGAATGGACTTAAGAGAGATTTTGTTTTCTTCAATACTAAAAACATTATGGGCATATGAACGGATGCATCATTGACTAGTCGATTTTTCCTTCTGATCTATAAGACATTCAACATAGTATTCGAAGGAAATTTTATTTTCCACAACATTGTATCGGACTCCTTTGGATTTTTCAACACATTTTTTACCCTGAATTTTATAAGTGTATAATTTTGAACGGAGTCCGACGAAATCTGTCATGATGCATCTTCCATCAAACCTGGAATTTTCTTGTTTACCTGCGGAATACCGTACTAGTTTTCGCATGGATAGTCACTTATATCGAATTTTTCCAAGTTTTCCCCGATTAAATCTCTATATACATCATCGCATTTAATTTCATATATGAGATAATCTGTATCCGTGTACATCAACTTACACTGATGGGTCTCGGATTTTTTCAACATGAATTTATAATGAAAATCGTAAACGCTAATTTTGGAAATATCTAGAATAGCCATACCGATATAGAGAGGTTTATTGAATAGCAGTTCAGACTTGTTCATTTCCATCGCCATCAAGTTATCATCGGAAATGGTTCGATTGTGGAATTTCGGGTTACTTATCAGATTTTTTGCCCCATATTTGTCCTCCCATTTATTGACCATTTTCACCACTCTGTGCTTCTGATGTTTTCCATGGTCTTTCCGAAAATACTGTTTATGGCCAACTTATAGTTATTTTTGCCAAAAGTGGTTGTAGCTTGGGCGCGTAATTTTGTATTTAATTCAATGTAGGGCTGCAGCCATGCCGATTGTTTGAACTGCAACACCCTGTGAATTTTTTTGAGAATAAGGCCGTTTTCCAAAGCTTGTTTCAATATGCGGTAATGTACAACATAGTTTCCTTAATTGTACAGGGTGGTCAATAATTCAGGTAATTTTGAACCTGGAGGAGTTCGATGTTCCGCACAAAGTAGAAAATATTTGTGTTCATCGTGTATCGCTTCAGGGTATTCCAAATCGACTTTGAGAATGTAGCCTGTATCCGAAGTATCCGACACCTCCAGAACGTTCAAATTATCGAAATCTTCGACCCATTTGAACCCTCCAGAGGGTAGATACTCCCTCATAGCCCATCCATAGAGATTATTTACATCCAAGTATAATAAATATTTGGAGGGTTGTTGAGGATCATACCTCTCCCCCATATAATTATCATTCGCTTGAGAGAATCGGTTACAACACTGACTTATACCGCCCCGAATCCCCTTTTCCACAAACAGAAGCATGTCAACATCTTTGATAATCTCCAACTTACACTTTGTATACTTTAACATGCATGACCACGAATAGTCAGGCATGGTATAGTACCAAGCGGGGTCGAGTCCATAAGTGTCGTGACCCAATTGTCGGAAATTTTCAAAGACGTCACATAACAGAAGGATATCGGTTTTCATGTATGAGTCAGAGTAGTCGCTCAGTGTTGCCAAATCGAACGATTGCCACACCTTCTGGGCATGTTGGTATTCATGCTCGGAGATGTCACAATCGTTCAGCTGATTGGGGAATTTATGGATATCTGGCAACGATGTAATCTCAAGTTTCTCCATGGAATCCACGAAGTCGTAGGGGAATACCCCTTTGCGCGTGAATTATGAAAATTGTTCTTCATTTAAATTTTGAAATCCGCGCTTCGTATTACAGATCTTCCACTCTGAGCGTGCGCACCAACTCGTCCAGGCTTGCGCCCATGAATCGAAAAGAATCAATGAAACTGAATTCAATGTCTGTTCGTCGTATTGTGTGAAAAATATATAATTCTCTTTGTTTATTGGAAGAAGACTCACCCTGCCTCGTTTCGCGATATCTCGAATAATAAAATGGCTGTCATAGCCGCCAAGATTATGGAAAACAATGGGGAGCACAAATGATTTTTTATAGTTGAGATTACATGTAGTTTGATGTGCTCATCCTCTAAATGCACCGGTGAAATGGTTATGTTCGGCTACAATCATTTGATCTTTTTGGAAAGGTTTCTCGCAAATATGACAAGTTGAATCTGCCGCCGTTCTTATGGGATTGACGGACATGGGGATGATTTTTAAAATTTTTCCCTCCACGAATTGGGCTATGGATTTCAATTGTTCCGCGAACCATTCCATCGAATCCAAACCTCGATGGCTATCGTAATACGACAGAGTGTCATCATAATTACATTTGAAATATAAGCCTGCGCTATAGAGATTGTGTTTTTGGTATTTCGCCGTTTTGGACTTGGTTTCATCATCAGTGAACGGTTCCAAAATTGATTCAAAATCAGCATATATCACAAATGGCATCATATTTCGAATAGGAAATTTTGTAATGATTGGCTTTTTCTCAATCAACAGTATGATTGTCTAGTTTCTCCTGACTACGAAAATAATTCAAACATCTATAACAAATATATTTCTTGATTTTTCTTTACTGATTTATGAGCCACCCAATCGAGAAAGATCTTTAATAGTGGAATTTAATGTCTGTCTGTCTGTTCGTCGTCATCGTCACTTTCCGGCGGGGCCTCGTAATCATTTAATTTTACAGAGTATTTATTTTGAATCATGAGTAGGTTGAATCATGAGTAGGTCGAGACAATTTTTTTTTTGTAAGTCTCGTCGGTACCGTTGTGAAAAATGTATGTCCGTCGTCATCGTTATTCGCTGATGATTTAACCAACTCCAAAATATGAACATTCACCGAAATACCGTTAAGTTTTTCGAATTTTGAAATTTGGCCAAAAGTTATGGGAAATTCCAACCCCTCCATATTCAGTACGGTCGACCAATGAGGGTATTTTGATGTACGCTGTGCATCTTTTTCTACGGGATACAGAGCGTTCACGACTGCCCATCCGAAACAATTGTTGTCGTCGGTATTTCGCACTTTAATGCAAGCCTGTTTTCTAGCAATGGCTTGTGGAAGTTCGATGAAAGATGAACCCCCTTTGCCCAAACCTGATTGATTGATATTTACTTCCAGATTTACGATTTTTTGTAATGCCCACCCGCTTTCTTTCCCACAAAATTCCTCCAATTTATTACCCAATTTATCTACAATATTTTCCTCGAACCACCCCTGTAAATCTGTTCCCCTATCAATCACTTGGTTTTTAGTATTGAGGTATTTTAAATCAAGTTTTCCTCATACAAGCCCATTTTTACGAATTCTCCGCAAAAACAAGTATTAACCTTCAGCATGGGGAATTTTTTCAATATGTTATTGATTCTTCGTTTGAAAAGGCTGAAGGCAAAAAATTTAATGGTATTTTAATGTGTCAAATTTCTGAATACCCCTGTATGAGCTCGTCCCCGGAACGTCGACTTTCCAATCTTCCCAAATGACTCGGCTTTTTAGATTTTTTCTGACAGCCAACCCCTGACCCTCCACCCCTAAATTTTTGATTAAATTACGACATGTTTTTAAATGCCCCAAATTTGTTTCCAATTTTCTAAATATTCCAATGGAACTGTTGGCAGAAATTTTGATGCCCTTTGTACAAAGCCGAATACTATATGTTGAATGTTTTAGCCATGATTCGAGTTCTATTGGACTAGATTTTTGTTCGAGAAGTTTTTGAACCTCCCTGTATTTGATAATCATCTCATCGCTGAGAGCGGCAATTTGTTCAGAATTCATGCTTATTCGAAAAACGAGAAAAATGAATGCTTTTTCACAAACAAAATACAGATATATTTTTTTCTCTCTCTCACCTTGATTTAATGAAATCGAATACAGCCGTCCCAGTTGTCGTCGTCGTGGCGGAGGGTCTTAGTTTTTTATGATGATGATGGATGGGCTTAGTTGCAGATGAGTTCAAAGACAGGTATCTTCGTCGTGGATGGTTTTATGATAATTGAATATTCTCGACGTTTGAACTCGTCGATTTTCGGTTGTAACACCTCGAAAACCCTCCTTGGTAGGAAGACTGATTTGGTTTCCAAATCGGCTACTATTGTGTCCCCGTACTTCGTTTTAACCACTCTCAATTTCTCGATTAGCATAGGCTTGTTCAGCGGCAATGTTGATAGAGCTACGGTTTCCCTGTAGCTACTGCTCGCAACAGCGTTTATTTCTGCAAGATTCATTATAATGAATAAACAATCCCTTAAATTTTTTTAAAGAAAAAACAATCCCTCCCCGTAAACAGATAGAAAAAAATCCCCCGCCCTCGATATATGACGGAATGTTTGGAACAACAAAAAAACTCAAAGTGCCCTTTTGGCATACAAAAATAAACAGATTTTTGAAAAAAATAAAACAAAAACTTACGTTTTTTAGATGTTTGGTTTGGTGATGCACAAACACAAACTCAGAGAGCGAGAGAGAGCACTGAACAGAACGATGTTTACAGTTCAGAGGACAGATGATGAATGAAGCTGGCGGTGGGGATCGGTCACGTACATATTCTCTACTGCGCAATTCGAAAACTGCCAACTCGACAAAATTCTCAGAACTGGCATAATATGATGCAATAATTTGACCTTGAATATGCAAAAGGATCCCACGGATCGAACGATCTAATTCTCAGAATTGCGTCTTTATTATTTCTAAGAATTGCTTGTTTACTGCGAATTCTCACAGATCGGGATGAACACCTGCATCCTTATCTTGTTGATGTAAACAAACTCTTTCAAAGGATGCCGCCGATATCCGGTCGCTTAAATAAACAACTGATAACGAAAGTGCTGACGCAGATAACGGCTGCAGTTCAGATTCCTGCAACGACTTGTCATGGCCACCGCATCATCGCTCATAAACACTGCTGACTCCTCCTACTTTCCAAAATGGTTGCCGCCGACATTCACTTCGATCGACCAATGCCGTTGACGAATGCAGCTATTGGTTGACACACCCACTCCCATTTCAATATGGCTGCTGCTGCTGCTCGGCTATTGGATGGCGGCTAACGGCTATCACCACTCCCACGACCTATACAGCTTCCCCACCCCCCACTCTCAATCAACACTCCCATCCACAACAGGCTGCCACCATTGCGACCACACTCCCCCAGATTTTTTCCTGCCCACATACACCCACCCCCACCCTCTCATAAACCTACAACCACCATTTTTTTCCAAACCCCTCCCACAACGAACCGCCCATGACTACCACCATTATCCCTACCCCCACCTTCACCGGAAACCACACCCTCACCCCATTCGCCAAGACCCACCCCTAAGGGTAGCAAAATAGGGGTTGCGCTCGTAGCCTTGTAGTCTTACTACTGATTATAGTCCGATTTGATTCGAAATTGGTATGTGGGGATTTTCGGGCTCGCAGAGTATGAATTTTCTGCCGAAATTCATAAATCAAGAAGGAGGATTATGGTCCTATTCAATTCAAAATTGGTATGCGGTGGTTTTCGCGGCCACAGATTTTGAAATGTTTGTCAATATTTATAAATTAAAGATGGCGGCCCCAAGATAGAGGACCAATTTTCTGATCATGGTCATATTTTTATTTAAAATTGGTATGTGGATTATAAATTTTTTGTCAAAATCTATAAATTTAACATGGCGTCTTCAGGATGGTGGACGAGTTTTGTGATTATGGTCAGATTCCCATATAGCACGAGACGTCTTGGGGACGTCCATTTCAGGTCCAGTTTAGGTGTGAACGTCCTGGACATTTCCAGGACGTACTGAATACGTAATTTTTTCAACGTACCTCAGTATAGTTATTCTAATCCCAATTGGAAGGGCAATAAAAATGAGAGCACTACGAGGAGTGTTCATATGAACTGCCCGGCAAATGGAAAATGTATATACTACCAGTGTTTTTACTTTCAAAGCGTTCCTGGTACAATCATAAAAAAGTTCTGTCGTGTGGAAGAGAATTCCTTCTCGAAACTTTTTATATGAATTCGACGTATTGGGTGCGTCCATCTCTGGACGTTATCAATTTAATTTTGATTGATGAATATATAACACGTTGAAACAAATATTTTTCTACAGATATTATTATTTGTATAATCTGAATTTATTTCGTCATTTGTATAATATTGAAATCTATTTCAAGAAACAAATATTATGAGATAAAATATCTTTACAAGAATACACCCTTGCTGTCTAGTAAAAACTCATAACATTTTACTGGCCGTAATCATCTAGTTCAAAGTATCTCAATGGTTGTCGGCTTCAAAATCGTTTCAGCTTACTGCATACTGATGTCTCATTGGCTACTGGAATGATAAGTTCTCAATCAGCAGTCAATCAGGAGATAATAGGTAAAAGATAAATATGAGCTGTAAGCGGACTTGAGTGTTGGGTAACGCTAGGTTGACATGACAGGTCTTCCTTATCACTTACTGAATTTTGATTGGATGCTGGACGACAACGTTCATTCTGTCATTCACTAACCAATCAGAAAACAGTACGCCGTCCGCCTTAATCCAGATGCTGAAAGCCTGCGTGAATCCGTGTAGGTCGAAATGTCGACAAACTTATCCGAAATTGTAATGTACCTACTCTGTTTCCTTGGAATAGTAAAAGTGAGACAGCAATAAATTCGTAGGAATTTCTCAACGGCAGCCGATCTTTATTCGTCATCGATCATACCAAATTCAAATCACGTGACCCAATATGGCGTCTGACTGAGGGCAAATAGTTTTCTCAAGTGTCATAAGAAAGCATTTGGTACGTAGTGACTGTGGTGACTAAATCAGTTAAACGGATTATCTCCAAAGTTTTGTGAGTTGTTCGTTGTTTATCTACTTTTAAGATGCAGAGTGTTTATTTAAATACATTATTGTTGAAAAATCCTGATATTGGTAAAAGGTAAGCTGAAAAATCCAATTTGTCTTTTGATTACACAACAGCAGTTTTTGTTTCCTAGTAGTGAAGTAAAATATTCATCTACAGATATCAAATGAAGCTAAAGTTAGTAAATGATTTACATTGAACATTCAGGAACTAGATAGTTCAATTCATGGAATTCCACCTGTTACAAACACGGATATTGTTTCACATTTAGTGCTAACCCAATAGCTATTACACCAAAGAGCAAATGAAGGCATACAAAAGCTTGCAATCATTTAAGTATTTTGAATCGAGCTTTGTTTCAAATGTGGGGACAAAGGTGGTGAATGGTTTCTACATTTTATTGGGAAATGTAAGTTTTTTTAGAACTGCATGAGCAGATAGAATTGTTTAACGAAGTTACTATTTTTCCGCTATGTTAAACAACCAAAAGCTCGTCGGTAATAATAGGTCTAAAAATACCATTCGTGTTCGTGATAAATCCGTGGATTACACCCAACCCGATAAATAGGCTAAATACCCTCCGTAGACCACGCCGAAGCCGCGACGCGTGTATATAAAGTACACGCAAGTGTTACTTGCGCAAGCCAGCAAATCGAGAAAGCACGTTTCATCGAGCCAGCTGTGCTATGAACAAACGTCGCCGAGAACATTCAGTCACCCGATAGAAGCCAGAGACATCAGTCCGTTCGAGCAAAAGCGCACGCTGCCATCTGACGTCATCCGGCCGACGTCACATCACGTGGATTGCTACCAAGGAGAATTTTACAAGCTGGGTAGTCCCCGAACCGGCAAAGAGGGGAAAACTGACAGTAGCCCCGTTTAGAAAGATTTCAAAGAATCATTAGCTTACCGAGTCTAGCACCAGCAGTCACGCGTCCGACAACTAGTATCCGAAGTGTGAGCCAACTACTGAAGAAGTCCCGTCCCGATCCTTGCCGACCAGCTTGCCGAAGCAGTGATAGTGGAATTGGGTAAATATTCTCTCCCAGCCACCCAGTTCCTGAGTCCGGACCTGCCGCCTAGACTCCCTGGCGACTAGAGATATTGCCGACCAAGCTCCTACCGAGACTTATCTTTGTGCAGAATAAGCTCACACCGAAGCTTATCTTGTAAACCAAATATTGACGAAAGAACTATAATAGTTTTATTCTTTGTTCATGTTATGAATTATCTGAGACATGTATTTTGATCATTCCATTTTTGTCACTTGTAACCTGCATTTTCAATTTTTATTAAAAGCATCGAGTAAGGTAAATCTTTAATCGTGCAAAAAGGTGAACGTTGAAAAAGAGTTATTCAACACAAAATTGGTTTCAAACAACGAGTAGTGCTTTCCGAACGAAGGGCTGCGAAGGCACTATCGTAACTGGCGCAGTCAGTAGGATTTTGGAAAACCCAAACAAATTCAGAAACCACTACCAGGAAAAATCCCAGAAGACGAGTTGACATAGTGTGGAGAAAACTGCAAGCAGGAAGATCCAATAGTGTTTAAACAAATCTGCTGAGAATTTCCAAAAGACTTTAGTTTCTTCAAGTGTGGACAGCATTCCATTCATCTTGCAGAGACGGGGTGAGAATCTGAATATCCAGCAACAGGAACGAATCAGAGGACCACTGACAACCATCCGAAGGACAGCATCCCCAAGATTGGTTTAGAATTAAGAAGAAACAAGAAAACTTAGCCGTAAGTCACTCTCATTCCTACAACCATTTCCCTTCCCTACACTAAGGAATATTTTCTCGAGTAAATATTAATTTAAATTTTTATGTTTAACGCATTTAGGGATATTTCAACAAAAAGCTATTCTAGGAGAACAAAATTATAACTTAATTTCCGAAAGTAAAGAAAATTTCGATCTCGATTCACTTTTTTCAAATTTAAATTTAAATAACACAGATTTAAATATGGCAGTTGAAATTAATTACCAACAACTAAGACTCTTTTTGGATATTATACCAAATTTTTCTGGTGATCCTTGTGAATTAAATAATTTTTGTGCTGCTTGTGATGAGACTTTTTTACAATATAATGCACAACCTGAATTTATAAAAAAATTAATTCTCAGAGGAATAATAAGTAAATTGAAAGGAAAAGCCTTGACTTTGATTTCAAGTAGAAATGAACTTACTACATGGGCACAGATAAAGGACTTATTAAGAATTTCATTTTCAGACCATCTTTCACTTGTCTTTTACAAGAACTCCATTCTTTAAAACCAAATATAAAAGAAAATTCATATAATTTCGGTATTAGATGTCAGTATTTTAGAAGTTTAATTTTTTCATGTATCAATAATGATAATACACTCACAGTAGATGGAAAAATGGCTCAAATTGGAAATATAGAAAAATTACTTTTGATAACATTTTTGAAATATTTACCTGCTATGATTCAGACAGCAGTTAGATTGAAAAACCCCAATAATTTGGAAGAAGCCTTAAATTTTGTTATTGAGGAAGAAAATTTCTTAAGCTTAGTAAACGATGGAAAAAGAAATCAATTTCAGTCAATTCCCCAACCAAGTTATAAAATACCATTGCCTGCTCAAAAACCACAAAATTATATACCACAATATAATTTTATGAATCAACAAAGAAATTCAAATTTCCCTCAACCAAGTTTCAACAAAATATAAATTTTTCTAATCAAAATTTTCCAAATCAGAATTTTTCGAATCAAAACCGTTTTTACAATCAAAATTTCTCAAACCAGAATCGTAATTTTCCTAGTCAACCAATACAAATACAAACAAGACAAATGCCCCAAAGGTTTTTCACCAATCAACAGGTTTTCGGAAAACCGAAGTATCCAAATGTTTGGAAACCCAAGAATCAAACACCTCAAAGTAAACCAATACCAATGTCCACAGTAACTAGAAATGTGAATACTTCTTTGTACCCACAGCAAAGACAGTTTTTCCAACCCCAATCTAGACCAACTTTCATTTCTGAAGAAATTCATCAAATAAATGAACCTCAATATGAGAATGAAAATAATTTTGAATCTTCATACGAACAGATAGACCCATTGAATCTTATCAATGAAGATTATCAATATCTATTTGAAGATCCACAAACACAGTCATGAAAGCGAAACCCAAAATTATGGAAACCCAAATCAAAATTTTTCTGCATTAGCCTCTGGAATGGAGAAAACTCAGAAATGTATGACACAGATCAAAGAAAATTATCTTTCATTACAAATTCAATTCCAAATTCTTCTACATATGAAGAATGTGTTTTTTTAAAATAAAATCCGACAAAAATAATATTTCAAAAATACGAACATTACAAAAATTAGTGATTTTTCAACAAAAGTTGAAGAAAATAATATTTCTAAAATTGTTGATGATACGGACAAACCATTAGAACCAATTAGAAATTTCAAAAATATTCAAACCAATAATGAGTATAAAAATTATGAAATTGAACATTGTTTTTCATACCCAGCCTTTAGAAAAGAATTCGTAACGCAGAATTTTGGTAAATCCAAAATAATGTTCTTGCGCAAATACAGTAGACCACCTGAAATAAAAACTTTACATCACAAATCAGGTAGACCTCCTGAAAATAAAATCTTAGGTCATATTCCAGGTAGACCTCCTGAAAATAAAATCTTAGGACACATTCCAGGTAGACCTCTTGAAAATAAAATCTTAGGTCACATTCCAGGTAGACCTCCTGAAAATAAAATTTTAGGTCACATTCCAAGGAGACCTCCTGAATAATCAGAGCACTATCGTAACTTTATTTCTCATTTGAAAATATTAGTGAGCTTTAGAGTTTTTATTTTTATTTTATATATGCCTTCATTATTCACATTTTCCGAATTAACAACATGAAAATTATTTTTTTAAATAACTCAAAAAAAAAAATAATTAAAAATACTTATATGTTCAAATATACTTAAAAATATTGAAAAAGAAAATAAACAAATTGACAAAATTAATTATCATATTTACAAAACTAACTCCAGAATCACTTAAAGTATACAGCCTAATCCAAGAAAATTGAAAGCCATAGAAAAAACTCCCATTCCAAAAACCAATAAAGAAATTGAAAGTTTTTTAGGTATGATAGGATTCTATAGAAAATTAATTAATGATCTTGCAAAAATAACAAAACCCTTAACCCAATGCTTAAAAAAAAAAGTGAATACTCTCAAGAATTTATACATGCATTTGAAACTTGTGAAAAACTTCTATGCAATGAACGACAACCTAATGAATTTGAGTTTCAACCTATTCCTATAGAAACCGAACCTTTTGAAAGAATTCATATAGATGCTCTTTCTATCTCGAAAGAAAAATTCTCAACAGTAATTGATACATTTTCAAAATTTGCACAAGCATACCCTATACCAGGAATAAACGGAATCAATACTATTGACGGATTTTTAACTTTTATTTCACACTATGGAATACCACACACAATAGTATGTGATGGAGGATCTGAATTTGATAATCAGAACTTTAAAGATTTTTGTAAATTACATAAAATAAATATTCATTTTACCACACCCAAAAATCCAAATTCGAATAGTTATATTGAAAGGTTTCACTCAACCATAATTGAACACGTTAGAACTCAGACAAGACAAAATCCATCTCAATCTTTACAAAATTTAATGAAATACTCAATATTACATTATAATAATTGTATTCATTCTTCTACTGGATACACACCATTTGAAGTAATTTCTGGACATCTCTCTTCAAAAGATCCATTTGACATATCTGAAAAAGACATAATATCAAAGTTGAGAAAATCCAAAAAAACCGACACGAACCCCCCCTTTTAACAACAAATGATACAGTTTATCATAAGGAACAAACTCGTGACAAATTGACCTGTGTGAAAACAGCAGCTAAAAGATAGAAGCCAATTTGCCGAAGATTGCCGAACGATCAGTGGCGTCGGACTTAAAATTTATTTGGGGTTCAGCGAAGATGTAAAAAGTATTATCCTCATTTTCTCCTTCACAAGACGGAAAATCGTAAAATACTTATGAATTACTTTAAGAATGATTCCCAATACCTTTTAATCCAAAAAATGATAATTCTGCATCATGGTGGGATTATAATGTGCCAAGCTGAAAACTGTCTCAACGAAAGTGGAAACATATTATTCTTCCTTATACATAGAATCATTTCGTGTGAAAAAATTTGCATTACTTGCAGAGGGGGTGAAATACCAACTCCAATTAAAAAAAAAACGATTTCGGGGTTAAAACCTAAAATTGCCTCAACGTAAGTATGCAACAGATCATTCTTCCTTATACATAGAATCATTTCGTGTGAAAAAATTTGCATTACTTGCAGAGGGGGTGAAATACCAACTCCAATTAAAAAAAAATCGATTTCGGGGTTAAAACCTAAAATTGCCTCAACGTAAGTATCCACAGATCATTCTTGACGATGCAGAGAATCATTTGGTGTGGAAAAAAATTCTTGCATTACTTGCAGAGGGGGTGAAATACCAACCCCAATTAAAAAAA